>MU249769.1:0-107685 GCA_018977245.1 Lethenteron camtschaticum | reverse complement strand
GGGTGGGGTGGTGGGGTGGTGTGGTGGGGGTGGGTGGGGGTGGGGTGGGGTGGGTGGGGTGGGGTGGGTGGGGGGGGGTGGGGGTGGGGTNGGGGGTGTGGGGGGGTGGGGTGGGGTGGGGNTGGGGTGGGGGTGGGGTGGGGGTGGGGGTGGGGTGGGTGGGGTGGGGTGGGGTGGGGTGGGGTGGGTGGGGGTGGGGTGGGTGGGGTGGGGTGGGGTGGGGTGGGGTGGGTGGGTGGGGTGGGGTGGGGTGGGGGTGTGGTGGGGTGGGGTGGGGTGGGGTGGGGTGGGTGGGTGGGGGGGGTGGGGTGGGGGTGGGGTGGGGGTGGGGTGGGGTGGGTGGGGGTGGGGGGGATGGGGTGGGATAGGGTGGGGTNGGGGTGGGGTGGGTGGAGGTGGGGTGGGGGTGGAGGTGGGGNTGGGGTGGTGGTGGGTTGAGGGTGGAGGTGAGGGTGGAAGTTGGGGTGGAAGTTGGGTAGGGGTGGAGGTGTAAGTTGGGGTGGGTGGTGGTAGAGGTGGGGTGGAGGTCGACATGGGGTGGAGGTGAGGGTGGGGNTGAGGGAGCGGTGGCGCAGCGGTTAGCGCGCTGCTCCCGCCGAACCATCCAGAGAGGCGACCAATGCCGATCCCTCGCCCCACGGAGATCCACAGTGACCCACAGTGACCCCACAGTGACCCCACAGTGACCCCACAGAGATCATACAGTGACCCCACAGACAAAGATCCCCCGTATAGCCTGCACAGACTGTTGGGCAAGTGCTGTGAGCGAGTAGCACCTATGAAGGCCACCCACAGACAAGATCCCCCGTATAGCCTGCACAGACTATAGGGGCAAGTGCTGTGAGCGAGTAGCATCAATGACGGCCACCCCACAGACAAAAATCCCCCGTATAGCCTGCACAGACTGTTGGGGCAAGTGCTGTTAGCGAGCAGCACCTATGAAGGCTGCCGGCACTGTGGCACACGAGGGGGTGGGTGGCCAGCACCACGCCCGGCCGCCTTTGTCTCCCCAGTGGCGATGTTTACTGCACACCGCACCAGGTACTCATTTGAGTCTGAGTCGACCTAGGGGAGGCCCAGAAGCGGCTCAGTTAATCGTGAGCGTGAATCGAACCCGGGTCGCCAGGTTCGTAGCGCGCTAACCACTGCATCACGCCGTTGGCGATTACCTGAACCGGTAACCCGTCCATCCCCTAGGTCGACTCAACCTCAAATGCGTACCTGGTGCGGTGTGCAGTCAACATCAGCACTGGCCGCGGACGAGTGGACGTGGGGTGGTGTTACGTCACCTGCGATCAGCACGTTTGGACTTTGTACTGTGTGATAGAAGTTCTACACGCATGCACACACACACACACCGCCTCATTGATGCTGTTCGCTAACACCGCTTGCCCCTTCGATCCGTTGAAGGCTGCCCAGGTGATATTTGTCTACATTCCACGGATTACATCTTACTCAATAACACTTTAAACAACAACAACAACAGATCAATGGTCCGCGATAGCCTTGTTGATGTCTTTGGATGGATGCCGTCGCCACGGTAGATGTTTGCTTTTTCCACTGCCGTGACAGCACGGGGCTGATGGGGTAGAAACTGCAATGAGAACGGATGTCCGCGCGTATCTCTGAGCCTTGATGCGCTGCTGTGGATAGGAGATGGTAACTACCTCGCCTGGTCTACGGAAGGTCGTGGGTTTGATCCGACCCTGAGTCTGCATCTCTCTCTCTCATCATCATCATCATCACGGTGACTAGGAGATGTTAACTACCTCGCCTGGTCTACGGAAGGTCGTGGGTTTGATCCCGACCCTGAGTCTGCGTTTCTCTCATCATCATCATCATCACCAGGGTGGCTAGGAGATGTTAACTACCTCGCCTGGTGTACAGGAGGTCGTGGGTTTGATCCCGAACTTTAGTCTGCGTCTCTCTCTCTCATCATCATCATCATCATCACGGTGACTAGGAGATGTTCACTACCTCGCCTGGTGTACAAGAGGTCGTGGGTTTGATCCCGAACTTTAGTCTGCGTCTCTCTCTCTCATCATCATCATCATCACGGTGACTAGGAGATGTTCACTACCTCGCCTGGTGTACAGGAGGTCGTGGGTTTGATCCCGAACTTTAGTCTGCGTCTCTCTCTCTCATCATCATCATCATCATCACGGTGACTAGGAGATGTTCACTACCTCGCCTGGTGTACAAGAGGTCGTGGGTTTGATCCCGAACTTTAGTCTGCGTCTCTCTCTCTCATCATCATCATCATCACGGTGACTAGGAGATGTTCACTACCTCGCCTGGTGTACAGGAGGTCGTGGGTTTGATCCCGAACCTGAGTCTGCGTCTCTCTCATCATCATCATCACCACGGTGACTAGGAGATGTTAACTACCTCGCCTGGTATACGGAAGGTCGTGGGTTTGATCCCGACCCTGAGACTGCGTCTTTCTCATCATCATCATCACCACGGTGACTAGGAGATGTTAACTACCTCGCCTGGTATACTGAAGGTCGTGGGTTTGATCCCGACCCTGACGATGCCTGCTGCCGCTGTATATTTTGAGTTTGCGTCTCTCTCTCTCTATCATGACCACGGTGGCTAGGAGATGTTGACTACCTCGCCTGGTACACAGGAGGTCGTGGTTTCGATCACGACCCTGACGATGCCTGCTGCCGCTGTATATTTGGAGTCTGCGTCTCTCTCCTCTCTCTCTCCCCGTGGCCACGTGCATTTGTTCTTTCGGATTCCTCCGCTTTTTTCCCCCTCCACATTTAAAATCAACATCACGCATTTCGAATTTGTTTCTGGCCACTCCATTGAGGCTGTAATTTGTTTTAGCAAGGTCGCTTCTGCAAAAAGAGCTGCATTGGCCTGTGGACCTTACCTGGTAAAATAAAAACATAGATATATTATATTTCTATTCTTGGTTCTTTTGTAAAGTCACGTAGAAGGGAAATAATAAAATGATGAAAATAAAACATAATAAATTCTCACGACGTTTCAGCCACAACACAAGCAGCCGTCCTCAGGTGAAGAAACAGAGCTGTCGAAATACAGCGTCCCAATTTTCGTGAGAATTAAATTTTATTAAGGTAAATTTTATTATTTTATTATTTCCCTTCTATGTGACTTTACCGAAAGAAACAAGAATATGAATCCCTGCAGTCACGAAAGCTTATAATCGAAATATTATATTCTGACAAAGACAATGCACATACTGTCAGAGCATGTGTTTTAGTTTGGTTTGCATGTTCACCATATGTATATGTGGGTAATGCAGACATGATTCCCTGCAAAGGTTTCAGTTTCATGTTTTGACACTTTCGACACCTGTTTAATTGCCAGAAAAGGGATGAACCTATGATCATATTTCGTTCATAGTTCAATTACCAAGCACAAGAGATATCAGATATCTCTTGTGCTTGGCAGACAGAGGGGAGCTGAGTCTATCTCTCCTCGGAGAGCCTGCAGAAGCAACAGGCAATCGATACAGCTGGAGAGGAGAGGCTGCCATTTGTCTGTCAGCAGGTAGAGTGGTACCGCCTGGATTCCGTCGAAGATAGGGAGGTCCGGTGGACTGGTTCTTACTCTTAGGTTTTGTCGGTAAAGTCACGTAGGTAAAAAATAAAATTAAAGTTAATAAAAGTAATAATGGAAATAAAATAAAATAATAAATCACGACGTTTCGGAGGCAACACAAGTCTCCGTCATCAGGTTCCAGCTAAAATNATGCATGGATAAGTGATAATTGTGTCCCACCTGATGACGGAGACTTGTGTTGCCTCCGAAACGTCGTGATTTATTATTTTATTTTATTTCCATTATTACTTTATTAACTTTTAATTTTATTTTTTACCCACGTGACTTTACCGAAAAAAAACCTAAGAGTATGAATCCTTGCAGTCACGAAAGCTTCAAATCTAGAATTAAAGGACTGGTTCTTGTTTGTGTAGATAGGCAGCCATTCCTCTGTAGGGAAGTAAACTGCTACCGTCTGGATCTCTGTGGAATACAGGGAGGTCTGGTGGATAAATTCTGGTGTGTTGAGAGAGGCTGCAATTCCTCTATTAGCAGGTAAACTGCTACACCTGGATCTCTGTGGAATACCTGTGTAGTGGGTTCCAGGACACCGCAAACGGAGCGCTTGAGGCACACTTTTATTCAATACAACTGCGGGATACACGCGTCCCTAACACAGAGGGGTAGCAGCCCCTCTACCCGACACCGACGCTACACATGGAAGGGTCTGGTGTGTTTTGAGAGTCTGCCATTCCAAGCGGATCGGTACTGCCTGGATCTCTGTGGAATGCAGGGAGGCCTGGTGGACACGTTCTGGTGTGATTATAGAGGCTGCCATTCCTCTGCCGGGAGGTGGACCGGTACCGCCTGGATCTTTGTGGAATACAGCGAGTTCGGTGTAATGATTTTAGTGTGATTTAAAGCTTTCGTGACTGCAGGGATTCATCTTCTTGGTTCTGTCGGTAAAGTCACGTAAACGCTGTCTTTCCGACAGACCTGTTCTTTACCTGAGGACAGCTGCTTGCGTTGTGGCCGAAACGTCGTGAGAATTGTATTTTATATATGTTTTATTTTTATTATTTTATTATTTCCCTTCTACGTGACTTTACCGAAAGAACCAAGAAGATTTTTGTGTGATTAGAGAGGCTGCCATTCCTCTGTCGGGAGGTAGACCGTTACCACCTGGATCTCTGTGGAAGACAGGGAGGTCAGGTGGACTGGTTAAGGCTCCAGTCACCATGAGGGGTGGACAGTCCTCGACTCGGGGCAAGAAACTGCCAAACAACGGGCTGTGGCTCTTCATCTGAAAAAATAATGAAGGGGGTGTGGGAGTGTACGGTCAGCGTTGATAAGCCGTGAGTTCCAGTCTGCTGTGGGCTCGCCTTCCCATCAACAGGAGGCAAGGAATGATGGTCTGGGCGTAATGAATATCAGGGAGGAATGCAATCAAGGCTGATGAGTCAGATGCCTTCTGTGACCTTCTGTCCTAGGCGTTGGCTAAAATAGCCGCTCATAAAAGAATCGCGTTACGAATTGACTGTTAATCATTTCGTGATTGTTTTTGTGTGTCAGCTATGGACCGTGGAGTGGAAGCTGCCTGGCCTCTAGATCATTTATAAAGCTTCAACAACGGAGGGCAGAGGAGCGACGCTCACAACAACGAGCGGAGCAACGGCAGCTAAAGCACAGCAAGTTGGCACAGTAGGGGGCACAGGTGGTGCATCGGCCACTCGTCTCAGTCAGTCGACCTAAGGCACCTGGGTCTGTCCCGTGACCTCCTGCCAGCGGGCGTTCGACACTTCACGTGGCCTCAACGTGCACCTGGCCTGGAACAAGCGCAGCGGTGACGTAGCCGCCACTTAGAAGCGAATGGTGGTTGTTGTTGTTGTGGTTGTTGTTGCGTGTATGTTGGCTGAACTTTCGTTCGCATCGTACGTCGCCAGCCGTGCTAATCGGAGGTGCAGAGATGGACAACTGACAAAAGAACAGTTCTAAAGAAATGGGTCTTCAATGTAGATGAATTACAATTGCAGCAAATACTCCCAGAGTCTTCCTAATATCGCATGGGAAGAGCGTTCCAGACGGCCACAAAAATCAGCACAATCTGAACGTGCCGCGCGATGATGATGATGATGATGATGCGGTGACCACCGCCTTGCGGACACCAAGGCCGTAGCCATGGAGTCAAGATTGGGGGGGGGCAAATCTTCCAGGGGGTCTGGGGTCCCCCCCCCCCCCAAAAAAAATCTAAATTTGAAAACTCATTTCCTGCCTAAAATATTTAAAAATTCACTAACACATGGGATGGACATTTTTTTTCTTTTACAATAATGTCTAATAGTGTATTGTATTACATTGCTCTGTTTTTTCTTGTTAACCTTTTTGTGTTTCGCATGTAACGCAGAGATTAGGGATTAATAAAGTACAACCATAACCACAATCATATAAACAGAAATCTATTTTATAGCAATATATTTGGGGGGGGGCTTTAGCATATTTATTATAATTACATTGCGTGGAACCATTCACCTAAAACCGGTTTGAAACATTCGGCTTGGCTCTGAGTTCATCCAGCCTGCCATGTGTGCAATCCCATTGTTTTTTTTGTTGAGATCTGGACACATTCCCAGCATTTAGTTCTGCTGGCAGGCGGCGGCTGCTGCTGGGTACATTGGCCATCATGCCATCCGCCGCTGCCAGCCGCATGCCCAGCCACCGCATGCCCAGCCACCGCATGCCCAGCCACCGCATGCCCGCCACCGCATGCCCAGCCACCGCATGCCCAGCCACCACATGCCCAGCCACCGTGCCCAGCCACCGCATGCCCAGCCACCGCTTGCCCAGCCACCGCATGCCCAGCCACCGCATGCCCAGCACCGCATACCCAGCCACGCATGCCCAGCCACGATCCAGCCACCGCATGCCCAGCCCCGCATGCCCAGCCACCGCATGCCCAGCCACCGCATGCCCAGCCACCGCTGCCCGCCACCGCATGCCAGCCACCGCTGCCCAGCCCCTGCCNAGCCCGCATGCCCAGCCACCGCATGCCCAGCCACCGCATACCCAGCCACCGCATGCCCAGCCACCGCATGCCCAGCCACCGCATGCCCAGCCACCGCATGCCCAGCCACCGCATGCCCACCCACCGCATGCCCAGCCACCGCATGCCCAGCCACCGCATGCCCAGCCACCGCATGCCCAGCCACCGCATGCCCAGCCACCGCATGCCCAGCCACCGCATGCCCAGCCACCGCATGCCCAGCCACCGCATGCCCAGCCACCGCATGCCCAGCCACCGCATGCCCAGCCACCGCTGCCCACCACCGCGTGCCCAGCCACCGCATGCCCAACCACCGCATACCCAGCCACCGCATGCCCAGCCACCGCATGCCCAGGCACCGCATGCCCAGCCACCGCTTGCCCAGCCACCGCATGCCCAGCCACCGCATACCCAGCCACCGCATACCCACCCACCGCATGCCCAGCCACCGCATGCCCAGCCACCGCATGCCCAGCCACCGCTTACCCATCCACCGCATGCCCACCCACCGCATGCCCAGCCACCGCTTGCCCACCACCGCATGCCCATCCACCGCATGCCCAGCCACCGCTGCCCAGCCCCNTGCCCAGCCACCGCATGCCCATCCACCGCATGCCCAGCCCNATGCCCAGCCACCGCATGCCCACCCACCGCATGCCCAGCCACCGCATGCCCAGCCACCGCATGCCCAGCCCCATGCCCAGCCACCGCATGCCCATCCACCGCATGCCCAGCCCCATGCCCAGCCACCGCATGCCCATCCACCGCATGCCCAGCCCCATGCCCAGCCACCACATGCCCATCCACCGCATGCCCAGCCACCGCATGCCCAGCCACCGCATGCCCAGCCACCGCATGCCCATCCACCGCATGCCCAGCCACCGCTTGCCCAGCCACCGCATGCCATCCACCGCATGCCCAGCCACCGCATGCCCAGCCCNATGCCCAGCCACCGCTTGCCCAGCCACCGCATGCCCAGCCACCGCATGCCCATCCACCGCATGCCCAGCCACCGCATGCCCAGCCACCGCTTACCCATCCACCGCATGCCCACCCACCGCATGCCCAGCCACCGCTTGCCCAGCCACCGCATGCACATCCACCGCATGCCCATCCACCGCATGCCCAGCCACTGCATGCCCAGCCCATGCCCAGCCACCGCATGCCCAACCACCGCATACCCAGCCACCGCATGCCCAGCCACCGCATGCCCAGCCACCGCATGCCCAGCCACCGCATGCCCACCCACCGCATGCCCAGCCACCGCATGCCCAGCCACCGCATGCCCAGGCACCGCATGCCCAGCCACCGCTTGCCCAGCCACCGCATGCCCAGCCACCGCATACCCAGCCACCGCATACCACCCACCGCATGCCCAGCCACCGCATGCCCAGCCACCGCATGCCCAGCCACCGCTTACCCATCCACCGCATGCCCATCCACCGCATGCCCAGCCACCGCATGCCCAGCCACCGCATGCCCAGCCACCCTTACCCATCCACCGCATGCCCACCCACCGCATGCCCAGCCACCGCATGCCCAGCCCATGCCCAGCCACCGCATGCCCATCCACCGTATGCCCAGCCCCATGCCCAGCCACCGCATGCCCACCCACCGCATGCCCAGCCACCGCATGCCCAGCCACCGCATGCCCAGCCCATGCCCAGCACCGCATGCCCATCCACCGCATGCCCAGCCCCATGCCCAGCCACCGCATGCCCATCCACCGCATGCCCAGCCCCATGCCCAGCCACCGCATGCCCATCCACCGCATGCCCAGCCACCGCATGCCAGCCACCGCATGCCCAGCCACCGCATGCCCATCCACCGCATGCCCAGCCACCGCATGCCCAGCCCCATGCCCAGCCACCGCATGCCAGCCACCGCATGCCCAGCCACCGCATGCCCATCCACCGCATGCCCAGCCACCGCATGCCCAGCCCCATGCCCAGCCACCGCATGCCAGCCACCGCATGCCCAGCCACCGCATGCCCATCCACCGCATGCCCAGCCACCGCATGCCCAGCCCCATGCCCAGCCACCGCTTGCCCAGCCACCGCATACCCAGCCACCGCATACCCACCCACCGCTTGCCCAGCCACCGCATGCCCAGCCACCGCATGCACATCCACCGCATGCCCAGCCACCGCATGCCCAGCCCCATGCCCAGCCACCGCTTGCCCAGCCACCGCATACCCAGCCACCGCATACCCACCCACAGCTTGCCCAGCCACCGCTTGCCCAGCCACCGCATGCCCAGCCACCGCATGCCCAGCCACNGCGTGCCCATCCACCGCATGCCCACCCACCGCATGCCCAGCCACCGCTTGCCCAGCCACCGCATGCACATCCACCGCATGCCCAGCCACCGCATGCCCAGCCCCATGCCCAGCCACCGCTTGCCCAGCCACCGCATGCCCAGCCACCGCATGCCCACCCACCGCATGCCCAGCCCCATGCCCAGCCACCGCATGCCCATCCACCGCATGCCCAGCCCCATGCCCAGCCACCGCATGCCCACCCACCGCATGCCCAGCCACCGCATGCCCAGCCACCGCATGCCCATCCACCGCATGCCCAGCCACCGCATGCCCAGCCACCGCATGCCCATCCACCGCATGCCCAGCCACCGCTTGCCCAGCCACCGCATGCCCATCCACCGCATGCCCAGCCACCGCATGCCCAGCCCCATGCCCAGCCACCGCTTGCCCAGCCACCGCATGCCCAGCCACCGCATGCCCACCCACCGCATGCCCAGCCACCGCATGCCCAGCCCATGCCCAGCCACCGCATGCCCATCCACCGCATGCCCAGCCCCATGCCCAGCCACCGCATGCCCAGCCACCGCATGCCCAGCCCCATGCCCAGCCACCGCATGCCCATCCACCGCATGCCCAGCCCCATGCCCAGCCACCGCATGCCCATCCACCGCATGCCCAGCCCCATGCCCAGCCACCGCATGCCCAGCCACCGCATGCCCAGCCCCATGCCCAGCCACCGCATGCCCAGCCACCGCATGCCCAGCCACCGCATGCCCAGCCGCCGCATGTTTTTGGCCGGGCAGTGGGGAGCTAAGCGAGCGCGACACGGGCTGGGAGACGAGATGGGTTGATGCAGCTGCAGAAGGAAACAGATCTGAGTCGACCCTCCGATGAGCGGTACCAGCGGCCGTCAAGATCGACCTCTGTGGAGGAGGCTCGCGAAGGACGCTGCTGGAAGGTTGAAGGCGGTCGCCCTCCGACAAATCCGGAGGGCAAAGGAACGACGCTCACAACAACGAGCGGTGCGTCGCGGGTAAAATACGGTGAGTTGGTGACAGAGCGGTGGCACAAGTGGTGGTGCATTGGCCAGCAGTCGTCTCAGTCGGTCAACCCACGGCACCTGCAGGGCGTCTCCAGTGGCCAGTCGCGATCCATTCTGAAACACGCGAGACCTCAACGTGCACCTAGCCTGGCACAAGCGCTGTGTCGCGAGTGGTTTTCCGCGCCCGCACTACGGAACCTGCCCATCAAAGTTCGATTCCCACTCGCGGCCACCAACATCATCAGCGAAGGAACATCTAAACCTCCCCCTAGGTCGACTCGGCCTTAAAAAAGTAAATGACCACAAGTACCTGCGGCGATGTGCATAAGATGTGGGCACTGGGGAGACAAAGGCGGCCGTGGGGGTGGGAAAATCTACAACATCCCTCCCCATGTCCCCCGTCCCTCATTAAGGGGTAGGGAGTGGGGGGAGTGGGGGGTGGGGAATGGGGTTGATGGAGGGAGGTAGAGTGGGGGAGGGAGGGAGGGAGGGAGGGGGGAGAGGGGAGGAGGAGGGAGGAAGGGGGGAGAGGGGAGGGAGGGAGGGAGGAAGGGGGGAGAGGGGAGGGAGGGAGGGAGGTAGAGTGGGGGAGGGGGAGGGAGGGAGGGAGGGGGGAGAGTGGAAGAGGGGGAGGGAGGGAGGGAGGGAGGGAGATGCATGGGGAGGGAGTGGGGGGGGAGGCAGATCCTCCGAAAGAGACACAGCAGTCAACCCACGGCACCTGCTGGATCTGTCACGTGACCTCCTCCTCATGCACCTAGCCTGGCACAGCAGTCAACCCACGGCACCTGCTGGTCTGTCACGTGACCTCCTTCTCATGCACCTAGCCTGGCACAGCAGTCAACCCACGGCACCTGCTGGTCTGTCACGTGACCTCCTTCTCATGCACCTAGCCTGGCACAGCAGTCAACCGACGGCACCTGCTGGGTCTGTCCGTGACCTCCTTCTCATGCACCTAGCCTGGACAGCAGTCAACCCACGGCACTGCTGGATCTGTCACGTGACCTCCTCCTCATGCACCTAGCCTGGCACAGCAGTCAACCCACGGCACTGCTGATCTGTCACGTGACCTCCTCCTCATGCACCTAGCCTGGCACAGCAGTCAACCACGGCACCTGCTGGGTCTGTCACGTGACCTCCTCCTCATGCACCTAGCCTGGCACAGCAGTCAACCCACGGCACCTGCTGGATCTGTCACGTGACCTCCTCCTCATGCACCTAGCCTGCACAGCAGTCAACCCACGGCACCTGCTGGTCTGTCACGTGACCTCCTCCTATGCACCTGCCTGGCACAGCAGTCAACCCACGGCACCTGCTGGTCTGTCACGTGACCTCCTCCTCATGCACCTAGCCTGGCACAGCAGTCAACCCACGGCACCTGCTGGATCTGTCACGTGACCTCCTCCTCATGCACCTAGCCTGGCACAGCAGTCAACCCACGGCACCTGCTGGATCTGTCACGTGACCTTCTCATGCACCTAGCCTGGCACAGCAGTCAACCCACGGCACCTGCTGGGTCTGTCACGTGACCTCCTCCTCATGCACCTAGCCTGGCACAGCAGTCAACCCACGGCACCTGCTGGATCTGTCCCGTGACCCCTCTCATGCACCTAGCCTGGCACAGCAGTCAACCCACGGACCTGCTGGATCTGTCCGTGACCTCCTCCTCATGCACCTAGCCTGGCACAGCAGTCAACCCACGGCACCTGCTGGATCTGTCACGTGACCCCTCCTCTCCCTCCATGCACCTAGCCTGGCACAGCAGTCAACCCACGGCACCTGCTGGGTCTGTCCGTGACCTCCTGCACCTAGCCTGGCACAGCAGTCAACCCACGGCACCTGCTGGGTCTGTCACGTGACCTCCTTCATGCACCTAGCCTGGCACAGCAGTCACCCACGCACCCTGGTCTGTCCGTACCTCCTTCGCACCTAGCCTGGCACAGCAGTCAACCCACGCACCTGCTGGATCTGTCCGTGACCTCCTCTCATGCACCTAGCCTGGCACAGCAGTCAACCCACGGCACCTGCTGGTCTATCCCGACCACCTTCTCATGCACCTAGCCTGGCACAGCAGTCAACCACGGCACCTGCTGGGTCTGTCCCACGACCTCCTTCTCATGCACCTAGCCTGGCACACGTTCGTAGTGGAATCGCAGGCTCACGTGTGCATCACAGCAGACGGTCTCTAAAGACAAGCGGGTTTCTGTGCGCTCGCGTGTGTAAGGGGTATATACTTATGTACCACTTAACATCTGAACTCTCTCGTCGTAACATCATAATTCTACACCGAACCTTTGAAGCCACGCAAACCCGGGATGTACGTGGGTGGTGGAGGAGGGGGGTGGAGGGGTGGAATTTGCGAGCCCCGAAATGAGTGGAAAACTAAATAAATAAATAACGGCGTCGCGATCATGATAACAATTATAATTAATTATTAGATGTGTAGCTGCGGTCTCTCTCTCTCTGATCGTTAAAAGATAAACCCTATATATATATATAAAACCAATCGTGCCTAATGAGTCAAGTTTAATTCCTAATTACGTGGGGCAGTGGGCGTGTGGGCAGGCGGGGGGGGGGGGCTGTGGGGTGGAAGGGGGAGGGAGCGGTGGTGCAGCGGTTAGCGCTACGCCGCGCTACGAACCAGGCGACCCGAGTTCCATTCCCGCTCACGGCCGCCGACACCATCAGCGACGATTCCCCGAATCGAATGAGCAGCTGGTTGCGACGTGACGTCAACATCGCCACTGGGGAGACAAAGGCGGCCGGGCGTGGTGCTGGCCTCCCACCCCTCGTGTGCCGTGCCGGCCTTCATAGGCGTTGCGCTAACAGCACTTGCCCCAACAGTCTGTTGCAAGCTATACGGGGGATCTTTGTCTTTGTTTCTTTTTCCGTCGGGGGTGGCATTAAATGGATGGGGCTTGGTGGGGAGAAAGCGATAAGGCGATGCCAAGCAGTCCGTAGTGGTGGGCATTGATCTAACTTAACGCGCCTATTTGTCTGTGTGTAGTGGTGTATTCACATGGGTACTGTGTCAGCTTTTCTCCTGTCACTTTAGTACGTCGCATCCCACGCGGATGCTCTCTCACTCTTTACACAACGCGCTCTTGCTCCCAACTCTCTCTCTCTTACTCCTTTAGCCGGTCACTTAATCCTGCGCTAGCCTGTCACTTAATACTCTTTGGTTCATCTTCTTGGTTCTTTCGGTAAAGTCACGTAGAAGGGAAATAATAAAAATAAAACATAATCAAATAATTCTCACGACGTTTCGGCCACAACGCAAGCAGCCGTCCTCAGGTGAAGAACAGGTCTGTCGGAAAGACAGCGTGACTAATCCCAAACTGCATTTCCCATAAATATGCTAAATTCCTATTGATAGCAAATTCCTTTGTGGCCCCTTCCCCCTAACCATCTTAAAAATACGCTGCCAAACCTGGTGGTGCCCATTCAACGTGTCTTTCCGACAGACCCACCAGGATGGCTGCTTGCGGTGGCGAAAGCGTGAAATTTTTTTTTTATTAGTTCCCTTCACGTGACTTTGAAAGAACCAAGAAGATGAATCCATGCAGTCACGAAAGTTTTAAATGAAACTCTTTGGTTCTTTGGGTGAAGTACGTAGGTAAGAAAAAATAATACTGGTCAACACACTTTTTCTGGCATAAGGTATTCCAACGGTTTTAAGGTAATTTTGGGGTGCTGATTCCAAATCTGGCATCAGTTTTTGTCTATCACATCAGGTTTTTGAGATATCAAATATTGCATTTTCAATTAAAACTGCAGAAGAAAAATATTAAATAAATGTGGATATCTACATAAAATGATATTATAAACACACTATCCTAAAAATACAGCGCCATATTTTAACACTAAAGCAGTCACTGACTCGCAACAACGCAAATGGGGTATGCCGATAGCATAAAATGAGATGTGATTGAGCAGATTTGGAATCAGCACCCTGAAATTAGTCTAGAACAGCTGCAAAAGTCCAGGCCAGAATTTTTTTTTTTGACCAGTGTTATTGATCACGACGTTTCCATCGCAACACAAGCAACCGTCTTCATGTGAAAAAGAGGGCGAATCTGCTGAGGCAGGCAATTTATAAATGTTTAGAGATGGGCGGGTCAGATAATGATGATGTAGGAGCGAACAGGAGAGAGACATTTGCTTGTAAACGTAATCTCAGCGAGGGATGAGCTCGGTTAGGGCCCAGAAATTTGAGATTCGTCTAATATTGGCAGGTAGGAAGGCAACATCAAGCAGTTACAACTTTACCTGGTTGATCACGTCCTTCCAATGATTGCTTAATTTGTATCCATCTTCTCGGTTGAAGTTATGTCTGTGTTTATAAATCTGGATGGCTTCATGGACAATTCTTTGATGGTTGCCAGAAGGTTTGCAGAGTACATTGGTCTCGGAAAAGACAATGCCGTGCGAGCTCACCGCGTTCAAACAGTGATCAGCCACGGCAGAGGTATCGGTTCTGCCGTGTTTCAGATCTGCTTTGTGTTCGCAAACACGGTCCGAGACATGTCGTTTTTTCCCCAATGTAACTGCTATCGCAGACACAACTTAGTTTGTAGACACCAGGGTATTGCATGTCAGGATTCACATCTTTCACGGATGGATCAAATCACGGATTTTGTGTACTGTGTTGAATCGAACCTGGATTTTGTGTTTGTTCAAAATTTTGGAAATCTTTTAGGTAACCCCTGCTATGTATGGCAAGGTGATGGTTTCGATTGTGTCCTCAGATGGTTCTCTCCCTATGGTTGGGGATACAGCTTTGCGGATTGTGTGATCCGAATATCAATTCATCTTGAGGGCTTGGCGTACCTGCTCCAGTTCACTGTATAGGTGGTGCTGGTTGGAGATGCATATTTCTCTCTCCTACTCGCTCTCGCTTACTCGCTCCTACATTAACATTAGCTGCCCCGCCCATCTCTAAACATTTATACACAGCCTGCCTCAGCAGATTCCCCCTCTTTGTCACCTGAAGATGGTTGCTTTTGTTGCAATCGAAACGTCTACCTACATGACTTTACCCAAAGAACTAAAGAGTATGGATTCCGGCGGTCACGAAAGCTTCAATTCAAGATTGTTACTTCATACTCTGCTAGTCTGTTACTGAACACTCCGCTAGCCTGAATTTCGAATTAAAGCTTTCGTGCCTGCAGGGATTCATCTTCTTGGTTCTTTTGGTAAAGTCACGTAGAAGCGAGATAATAAAAAATAAAAATAAAACATAATAAAATCCAATTCTCACGACGTTTCGGCCACAACGCAAGCAGCCGTCCTCAGGTGAAGAACAGGTCTGTCGGAAAGACAACGCTGTCGTGAGAATTATTTTATTATTTTGATTTGTATTATTTTTTTATTTCCCTTCTAAGTGACTTTAACGAAAGAACCAAGAAGATGACTCCGCTAGCCTGTTACTGAACATTCTAGATTTGAAGTTTTCGTGACTGCAAGGATCCATACGCATTGGTTCTTTCGGTAAAGTCGCGTAGGTGAAAAAAAAAAAAATTTAGTTATTTTCATTTTATTATTTGTATTATTATTTTCATTTTTCATCTACGTGACTTCACCGAAAGAACCAAAGAGTATTGTTACTGAACACTCCGTTAGTCTGTCAGCCTTCTCTCACACCTCCACCCTCGTCCGTGCCCCCAGCGGGGGATCAGCCAACACCGCTGGTTAGGACGAGGTTTGGAGGGCGAGGTCCCAGGCTTGTCGTCTCCGGTTCTTGTCCCCTTCGTCCCTTCAGCTCCAACCTACTCAACCCCGCGTGGCTCCGCACACCCCTTTATACTCCCCTCCTCACTAAGGGTCCTCAGTTGCCCCCTATTAAGCCGGCGCCTCAGCGGCAGAGGTCGCAAACGGGTTTTGATTCCTTACCCGTACCCGTACCCGGCCGCACCAGGGTCGCAAATGGCCGGGTACGGGTACCCGTTCCCTACCCGAAATGAGTGACAAACGGTTACTCACCGGTGACTCGCGGCCTACCCGTACCCGGCCGCACCAGGGTCGCCAACGGCTACCCATACCCGTACCCGGCCGGGTACGGGTAGCCGGGTATCGGGTAGGGTACGGGTATCGGGTACCCGGTTGCGACCTCTTCTCAGCGGCGCCTCCTGCACGTGCTCTCTCTCTCCCTTATCGTCTCCTTCTCCCGTTTCCCCGGCGCCTACTCCGTGTTTGCACGCTCGCACCTGCCTGACCCCAAATGCACCCACCGAATTACCACTTCTCCCCTTAATCGCTGGCGCCTCTCTGGCGGCTGTTTCATGTCCTAACAACGCTTGCACCTGCTCGTCTTCAAATGCACCCGCTGTTAGTAAACCCCGCGCATGAATGCATCCACTGTTTGCAAAGCCTGCGCATGAATGCATCTGTGATGCCGCCGCCACGAAGCCGTTCGGCAGGTGTGATGCCGCCGCCGCGAAGCCGTTCGGCAGGCGCCCAAGCCCCGACCTCGCCACCACCAAGCAACGGAGCCAACCCCGTGTCCCCCTCACCTCACCTCACATGAACACACGCGCACGCATTTCCCCCCCCCCCCCCCCCCATAGAGCTCCGAGGGGAGGTCACCTGGCCGACCAGTTTTTATCCGAGAAACCCTTATCGGGATTAACTCTCACGGTTTCCGGCGATCAGGGAATTGGATGACCTCCCCCGTGCTACGTTGCGGCGCTGCGACCAGCCTTAATATGGGTGGTCGCGGCGTGGGGCATTCGGCCACCGCGATTGAGACGCATTTCCCCCACACACACCCCCACGGGTCGACGAGACAGGCGGAGGAGGGACGGGGCGGCATAGTTTAGGGTGCGCAATTGATAGGGCAGGTGGTGGGGACATGCGGAAGCTCCGCGCTTAACTTTAGCAGCGCACCGTGGTGATGAACGCCGCTGCATGGTGCGACGGAGCACGGCGCCATGCATGAGAAAGGGATAAAATTAGGATGTACGCCGCCAACGCCGCTCACTGATTAGCATATCAAAAGCGCCCGGAACCGCCGTGCGCGTACTCGAGGTGCGCGAGCCCATTGTTCAGCGCAGCATCCCTTTGAGGTAGGGAGGATAAATAGGGGGCACACAGGGGAAATCGGGCTCTTCTCTCCAGGCCAGCGGACCAGCAGCAGCTCCAGCCAGCGACCCGGACGTCCGTGTGACGCATCGAGGTGCGCTGTTAGCGCAGAGAGCAGCGAACCTCCGCGGGCGCCAAACAGTGAGTGGGGAGGTGAAGTAGGATAATAGCCGATAAATAGGGAATAGGTGCCGGTTTAGTGGAATAGGCCAGCCTCGTCGACTCACGGATTCAACATTAGTTACCAGGTAATAAATCATTAATAGCGAAGCGTGGTCTCGCGTGATCTTGTCGTGCAGTGTGAGCGTGTGGGAACGCGTGTGGTACTGTGTGTGCGTAAGCTCGCGGCGTGCGTAATCGGCGTACCCCAGGTGCGCGATCATAACGTGAGCGGCCAGCAGGCGGCGAGCGCTGCGCAGAGCGGCGCAAGAGGGGTATCGCGTGTGGAGCTGTATGCGTGTGTGCGCGCACGTTCACTACGTGTATAATACAGGTGCGCGATCCTAACGTGAGTGGTCTGTATTGAGTGAGTGCCGCGCAGAGCTGTGTGTGGGTGCGCTGTGTGCACAGTGGTTCGCCACGTGAGTGCTGCGCGGAGCTGAGCGCGCGGTGAGCGTGGTACGCAGTGATTCTGTAGTGCTGCGGCTCGCCTCGGGGAGCGCGGCGCAGAGCGGTGCGAGAGTGGGTGTCGTGTGTGCTCACTCCGTGTGTGATACAGGTGCGCGATCGTAACTTGAGTAGTCCGTGTGGAGTTGGAGTGCACGAAGCGGTGTGTGTGTGTGTGCGTACGTTCGCTCCGTGTGGGTCGCAGGTACGCGATTAGGAAAGGGAGGTATCGTGGTAGCGTAAAGGGGACATAATACTACGCGGTATCCAACCATGCCTACTACGCAGACCCGCGGTGGAGGGGAATCCTCAGGCGACGGCTCCCACACCATGGGTGAGGAACCTAGCAGCGGTTCGCTTAGCAGCGGGGGGCGATCGATGATGTTAGCCCGGCCGTTAGCATTATTGAGGGAGGGATCTCGGGGGCTAGCGACCCCCACACATCCACTGTTTGCAAACCCCGCGCGCTACGCCACTACATACGTAACAGAATCTGTGTGATGAGTCTATGGGGGTCTTTGTGTGATGAGTTACATTTGACCAATCAAGAGGTCACAGAGAGAAAGACAGAGAGAGTGGAGGGAAGATGAGCCAGTGAGTTTGTGATTTGCATCAGCCATATCGCTTTCAAAATCATAATACTGTGTAACATTTATTTATTTAGTTTTGTTCCTGGGTAGTACGTATTATTTCCTATTTGATTATTCCTCAAACTACAGGAAATGTAATTATTCCCCACAAACTTGCTTTTGTCACCAGGACATTGATATTTTGAAATGTACCTATTTTCCATAACATTCCAGATAGATTCAGTGCTGAGTAAACTTGGAGTAACTTCTAGAACATTCTAGAACTTTCCAGTAATATAAATAGTAGTATAAATACAGGGGCCTTAAGCCCATCAGTGCGGTTTAGTTCCAGCTACCTAAGTGGATACATATCTGCATTTTTCTGGGATGGCATCAAAAGGCTGCAAGCATCCGGCAGATGTATTTTGCGATGTCTGCGGCCAATTTATCAAGACAAGAGTGAAAAAGTACTCTGTGGAGGCATCTGCTAAGATATGTGAGGCCTACAAGGCATATTTGGGCATGCCTGTCGGGGATCAAATCAAACCCTGGGCACCTCATTTGACCTGTGAGCATTGAAAATATGTACAATTTCAAAATATCAATGTGCTGGTCACAAAAGCAAAGTTTGTGGGGAATAACAGCCATTTTATACACTTTTGAGGCATAAGCAATTAGAAAATACCACTTACTACCCAGGATAAAAAATTGTGTCACATGGTGATAATCAGAATGTGTTTAGACTGAAGAAATCCGATGAGCTATGAAGCTCTTTAACGCACAAATGTCCAGTAAGGGGCACGGGCCAAGAACGTTGCATCAACAAACACGAACACGACCACAAGACAGGTCTCAACAAATCACCCAAACGCAGACAAATCACAGCACACAACCAACCCCCCCCCCCCGTCTCACCACGCAAAGCCCCACTGAGATATTCACTTGGTGTTCAAAAGCGACCTGGCTAAGACCTGGCTTTTGAACACTAAAAGCGACAGCCGCTCATCAAAGTTGGCCACCCATCGCTTGGACATCCATTGCAGCCAAAAAATTAACCCGTAAAAACAAAGTTTTTCACTATAAATCCTTTATATGCGTGGCGGCTAGAGTCCTCTCGTCCTCTGGCTTGAGATGGCTGCCACCTATGGGTCAGATGATTGCTTGCCACCATTAAGCAATTGGTAATTAAATATAAAAAAAATTCCCTAAAAAGTGTAAAATTTTGAAACAAAAATTTCACGAAAATAAATCGTCACGCACAACGCGTCTGTGTGCAAAATGTGAACTCGATTGGATCACGGGAAGTGGGTTAAAAAAACGACCGAAAGATTTGCACGGTCGTAAGCGCGCAAGCAAGCAAGCAAGTGAACTTAATATAAAGGATTTAACAAGAAAAGAAATGTATCTAAAAAAACTCTCAACGCTGGGATGTTTCTTCACGTGGAGGTGGCCACGAGACGCGAGACGACACTGGACGGAGCTTGCACGAAGCGGCCGTCTGGAATGCGCTCTCTCTCCCTGCATCCCCATATTAGTAAGCCCACTGGGAGCCATGCTGCACCATTTAATGATCGTCTAGCGCATGGAACCCGCCCCTCATTGTTTTATAAAACTGGTCAACAAAAAAAAATTCTGCCTGGACTTTTGCAGATGTTCTAGACTAATTTCAGGGTGCTGATTCCAAATCTGATCTCAGATTTGCTCTATCACATATCATTTTTATGCTATCGGCATACCCCATTTTCATTGATTTTACCCGAAATTAACTCTGTCACTTATGATTGCAAGTTGTTGCGAGTGAGTGACTGCTTTAGTGTTAAAGTATGTTTCTGTATTTCTAGGATAGTGTGTTTATAATATAATTGTATGTAGATATCCACATTTTTTAATATTTTTCTTCTGCAGTTTTAATTGAAAATGCAATATTGGATATCTCAAAAACCTGATGTGATAGACAAAAACTGATGCCAGATTTGGTATCAGCACCCCCAAATTACCTTAAAGCCGTTGGAATACCTTTTTCCAGAAAAGTGTGTTGACCAGCGTTATCAGTGTGTTTTTGTTTGCATTTTGACCGCAAGTATTGTGGTTAATGCAGTTACATGAATCCTCGTACAAAAAAGGTTTCAGTTTTGTTGTCAGAAAAAGAGGGAAAACCCCTATGATTACATTTGGTAGCAGGTCTTATGATGTCTGCGTTAACCGCAATGCTTTGTGGTCAGAATGCAAACAAAAAACTCACTCTGATCATATCAGTTTGGTGTTTTGACATCATAACACAAGTGTTATTGTCCCCTTCCGTCCGTGCCACTTTGCCGCACTGCGCACTTGTCACAGTCACGGTCTTGGTGAGCCCACGAGCCGACCCTGAATAGCCAACATGAGTCAAAAAACAAACTTCGCTGAAGAGCTTCTTTGAAAAGACCCAATGATGACCCCTCCACCCCCCCCCCCGGTCTGTGAAATAAATTGGTCTTCCACGAAACCGGACCCTGGTGCCAAAAAGATTGTGGACCGCCGGTCTAGACCGATGGCTCTTAACCTTTCTCTGCAGCCTGGCACCCCATTGGTTTTCAATCGTTGAAAAAATATAACAATAATAATAATAATGTTCATACATTCGTAGGAGATTCATGAAAGAAAGCGAGTTGTTTTTCGCGTCGCCCGTGCCTTAATTTGTCTTTTCTACCATTGACCTTCTAAACATGAACAAAACAATAACTTGCCGCGTCTCGCACCCCAGGTGGTGACGGACCACTGATCCAGAATGACACACTCATTGCTTAAGGACTGCCGCATGTTGTTGTTGTTGTTGTGTTTAGTTTGTTGTCTTTCAACGGGCGCAACCACGGTCGGCTACGTACGGTGCGAAAGAAGTTGAACGTACACACTGCCAATGCTGCGACTACTACTGCTGTTACTACTGCTCTTACTACTGCTGTTACTACTGCTCTTACTACTGCTGTTACTACTACTGCTGTTTCTGCTGCTGTTACTGCTGCTGTTAATATAGCTGCTGCTACTACTGCTGTTATTACCGCTCTTACTACTGCTCTTACTACTGTTGTTACTACTACTGCTGTTTCTGCTGCTGTTAATATAGCTGCTACTACTGCTACTACTACTGCTGCTACTGCTGCTGCTACTACTACTGCTACTACTACAGCTACTGCTGCTACTACTACTACTGCTGTTACTACTGCTCTTACTACTGCTGTTACTACTGCTCTTACTACTGCTGTTACTACTACTGCTGTTTCTGCTGCTGTTACTGCTGCTGTTAATATAGCTGCTACTACTGCTACTACAGCTACTACTACTGCTGCAACTGCTGCTGCTACTACTAGTGCTGCTACTACTACAGCTACTGCTGCTACTACTACTGATGCTACTACTGCTACTAGTGCTACTATTACTGCTAATGCTGCTGTTACTACAGCTGCTACTGCTACTACTGCTCTTACTACTGCTGTTACTACTACTGCTGTTTCTGCTGCTGTTACTACTGCTGTTTCTGCTGCTGTTAATATAGCTGCTACTACTGCTACTACAGCTACTACTACTGCTGCTGCTGCTACTCCTGCTACTACAGCTACCACTACTGCTGCTACTACTACTGATGCTACTACTGCTGCTGCTACTACTGCTGCTACTGCGATTACTACTGATGCTACTACTGCTACTACAGCTACTGATGCTACTACTACTGCTGTTACTACAGCTACTGCTACTACTGCTGCTACTACTACTGCTACTACTGCTGCTGATGTTACTACTGCTACTACTGCTACTACTACTGCTGTTACTACAGCTACTACTGCTGCTACTGCTGCTGATGTTACTACAGCTACTACTGCTGCGACTACTGCTGCTACTGCTGCTGATGTAGACCCATCGTGTCTCGCCAACGCACCACCAACCCCAGCGCACGCCAACCACCAAGACAAAGACAAAGATCCCCGTGTAGCTTTAACAGACTGTTGGGGCAAGTGCTGTTAGTGANCACACGAGGGGGTGGGTGGCCAGCACCACGCCCGGCCGCCTTTGTCTCCCCGGTGGCGATGTTCACTACACACTGCACCCAGGTACTCAATTGAGGCTGAGTCGACCTAGGGGATGCCCGGGACCGGTTCAGATGATCGTCACTGGGCGTTGGCCATGAGCGGGAATCGAACTCGGGGTCGCCAGCCGGGTTCGCGACACGCGCTGATAATTAAAGGTGCCAGGAGGCTCAATAAACGCGTCAAGCTCCCAAGTTTTATCAGCGCCGTGAAAAAGGCGCGGACACACAGACAGAGAGAGAGAAAAAGGGGAGGGGAGTGAGTGGTAAGAAAGAAATCATCTCGATTAATTGAGTAGACAGACCCATAACATTTGACTTACACCGGGACATCTATATGGCCGATGCAAATCACAAACTCACTGGCCTCTCTCTCCTCTCGCTCTGCCTCTCTGCGTTAGTGCATAGCCGCTCAAGCACAGCGCTTGTTCTAACAGTCCGTTGATGGCTGTGTAGTGTTGAACTTCACGCAGACAACTTTAACGTTGTCCGTCGTCACTTTATTTGATCAAACTCAGCACATCAGCCGCACCGAACCTCACAATAATAATATCCAGGGCCTCCCTTGGCTCCTCCCACCTCAACCAGTATATATACAAATACTGTTTTCTTGGAATTTCTCTCACTTGATACAGCTATCGTGCTGTGACGGTTCCACCTGAAGACGGAAGCTTGTGTTGCCTCCGAAACGTCGTGATTTTTATTTTATTTTTATTTTACTTTTATTAATTTAATTTAAATTTTTTTACCTACGTGACTTTACCGAAAACCCAAGAATATGAATCCTTGCAGTCACGAAAGCTTCAAATCTAAAATCAGCACATTCCGCCACCCACTCTCGAGCGCGTTCTCAGTGGAAACAAGAAGATGCTCGGTGTGGTCGGCACTTTGCTTCGATCATCATTTCGTAATTTTTTCTTAAAATTTTTTAACTCTGATTTATGTAAACCCCACCTCTCGCTCACTCTCTCGCTCACTCTCTCGATCACTCTCTCGCTCACTCTCTCGCTCACTCTTTCGCTCACTCTCTCGGTCACTCTCTCGCTCTCTCTCTCGCTCGCTCTCTCGCTCGCTCTCTCGCTCACTCTCTCGCTCACTTTCTCGATAACTCTCTCGGTCACTCTCTCGCTCACTCTCTCGCTCGCTCTCTCGCTCGACCCTCCTCGCTCGCTCTCTCGCTCACTCTCTCGCTCACTCTCTCTCTCGCTCACTCTCTCGCTCGCTCTCTCGCTCACTCTCTCGCTCACTCATCTCGCTNACTCTCTCGCTNACTCTCTCGCTCACTCTCTCGGTCACTCTCTCGCTCTCTGCTCACTCGCTCACTCTCTCGGTCCACTCTCTCGCTCTCTCTCTCGCTCACTCTCTCGCTCACTCTCCTCACCTCTGGTCACTCTCTCGCTCTCTCTCTCGCTCGCTCTCTCGCTCGCTCTCTCGCTCACTCTCTCGCTCACTTTCTCGATCACTCTCTCGGTCACTCTCTCTCGCTACTCTCTGCTCACTCTCTCGCTCACTTCTCGCTCACTCTCTTGATCACTCTCTCGGTCACTCTCTCGCTCACTCTCTCGCTCGCTCTCTCGCTCATCTCTCGCTCACTTTCTCGCCACTCTCTCGATCATCTCTCGGTCACTCTCTCGCCACTCTCTCGATCATCTCTCGCTCATCTCTCGCCACTCTCTCGGTCACTCTCTCGCTCTCTCTCTCGCTCGCTCTCTCGCTCGCTCTCTCGCTCATCTCTCGCTCACTTTCTCGATCACTCTCTCGGTCACTCTCTCGCTCATCTCTCGCTCACTCTCTCGCTCACTCTCTCGGTCACTCTCTCGCTCTCTCTCTCGCTCACTCTCTCGCTCACTCTCTCAATCACTCTCTCGCTCACTCTCTCGCTCACTCTCTCGGTCACTCTCTCGCTCTCTCTCTCGCTCGCTCTCTCGCTCGCTCTCTCGCTCGCTCTCTCGCTCGCTCACTCTCTCGCTCACTCTCTCACTCTCTCGCCACTCTCTCGGTCACTCTCTCGCTCGCTCTCTCGCTCGCTCTCTCGCTCGCTCTCTCGCTGCTCTCTCGATCTCTCTCGCTCACTCTCTCGCTCACTCTCTCGCTCGCTCGCTCTCTCGCTCTCTCTCTCGCTCACTCTCTCGCTCGCTCTCTCGCTCGCTCTCTCGATCACTCTCTCGCTCACTCTCTCGGTCACTCTCTCGCTCTCTCTCTCGCTCACTCTCTCGCTCACTCTCTCGATACTCTCTCGCTCACTCTCTCGCTCGTTCTCTCGCTCACTCTCTCGCTCTCTTTGCTCACTCTCTCGCTCACTCTCTCGGTCGCTCTCTCGCTCTCTCTCTCAGATGCTCGCTCTCTCGCTCGCTCTCTCGCTCGCTCTCTCGCTCTCTCTCTCGCTCTCTCTCTCGCTCTCTCTCTCGCTCACTCTCTCCCTCTCTCGGTCACTCTCTCGCTCACTCTCTCGTTCACTCTCTCTCTCACTCTCTCGGTCACTCTCTCGATCACTCTCTCGATCACTCTCTCGATCACTCGCTCGCTCACTCTCTCGATCCTCTCTCGGTCACTCTCTCGCTCACTCTCTCGGTCACTCTCTCGCTCACTCTCTCGCCATCTCTCGCTCACTTNCTCGATCACTCTCTCGGTCACTCTCTCGCTCACTCTCTCGCCACTCTCTCGGTCTCTCTCGCTCTCTCTCTCGCTCGCTCTCTCGCTCGCTCTCTCGCTCTCTCGCTCTCTCTCTCGCTCACTCTCTCGGTCACTCTCTCGGTCACTCTCTCGCTCACTCTCTCGCTCACTCTCTCGCTCACTCTCTCGCTCACTCTCTCGGTCACTCTCTCGATCACTCTCTCGATCACTCTCTCGATCACTCTCTCGCTCACTCTCTCGGTCACTCTCTCGATACTCTCTCGGTCACTGCTCTCGTCACTCTCTCGGTCACTCTCTCGCTCACTCTCTCGCTCACTCGGTCACTCTCTCGATCACTCTCTCGGTCACTCTCTCGCCACTCTCTCGCTCACTCTCTCGCTCACTCGGTCCTCTCTCGCTCTACTCTCTCGCTCACCTCTCGGTCACTCTCTCGGTCACTCTCTCGATCACTCTCTCGGTCCTCTCTCGCTCACTCTCTCGCTCACTCTCTCGCTCACTCTCTCGCTCACTCTCTCGCTCACTCTCTCGCTCACTCTCTCGGTCACTCTCTCGCTCACTCTCTCGCTCACTCTCTCGTCACTCTCTCGATCACTCTCTCGGTCACTCTCTCGCTCACTCTCTCGATCACTCTCTCGGTCACTCTCTCGCTCTCTCTCTGTCTCCCCCCCCCCCCGACTCTTCTCTCTGCTTCGCCCATCTCGCTCTCTCTCGGCTACTCCGTCTCACTCCGACTGTCTCTCGCGTTCCCGTTCCACTGCTAGCCTATCCGTCCTCTCGTTACTTCTCCTCCTGCTCCACCGCTATTCTATATCTCATCTCTTCTTCGTCTCCGTCTCTACTGCTACCCTATACTTCTTCTACTGCTCCACTGCTACCCTGTTCTATCCTCTCGAATCTTCTTCTTCTGCTCCGACCGTCTCCATCCAGCTCCCAGCACAACTCCCCGTCTCACTCTCACGCTCACGTATTTATCCCCGTCCCTATTAATTTCCAATTAATTAACCGGCTTCCCCCCAGCCAATCACTGCCCTGCATCCCATAATTACCTAACGAGCCGTCTCCTTCCGGCCGTTGTCCCCCAGCAACACCAGCTTGTCCTGACACGACCCCACTGTCCACAAACCACACGTGTTTACAATTTCCCACCTTGGTGCGCGTTAAACCACTACAGCTGTATGGGAGATCGTTGGCTTTGTCTTGCTGTTGACCAGTCAAATGTGGCACCTCACACAGAGACCCATAGACTAATTATACAGAGACCTATAGACTCATCACACAGAGACCCACAGGCTCATCACACAGAGACCCACAGACTCGTCACACAGAGACCCATAGACTCACAGAGAGCCCATAGACTCATCACACAGAGACCCATAGACTCATCACAGAGACCCATAGACTCATCATACAGAGACCCACAAACTCATCAAACAGAGACCCACAGACTCATCACACACAGACTCACAGTTTCATCACACAAACACCCATATACTCATAACATAGAGACCCATAAACTCATCACACAAATACCCACAGACTCAGACAAAAATGCATATATGCAATTACCAGTTTGGTGCAAAGTGATCAAACAATAAACATTAACTAAGTGGGCGCGTATCATTTGACTAACAAGGCCCCCTTTCATCGCCGATGCAGATCACAAACTCCCTGGCTTCTCTCCCCTCCACTCCTCTCTCTCTCTGTTTGCTCTCGACCAGTCAGAGGAATACAATTGTTAATGAATGAATACAGATTGGACCCATAGACTCATGCAGATGATTCATATTCTTAGGTTTTATAGTTTTGGTCGGAGTTTCATGTGCCATACATAGCAGGCGTGACCAAAAAGATCTCCAAAATTCTAAACAAACATAAGATCCAAGTCCGATTCAGTACAGTGCATAAAATCCGTGATTTGATTCCATCTGTGAAGGATGTCGTTCCTGACTTACAGTATCCTGGCGTCTACAAATTGAGTTGCATTTTGTGGTGATTGCTACATTGGAGAAACGAAACGTCATGTTTCTGATCGTGTCCGCGAGCACAAGTCAGATCTGAAACACGGCAGAACTGATTCTTCGGCCGTTGCCGATCATTGCTACAACTCGGTGGGCTCTCATGAAATTGTATTTTCCGAGACCAAGGTTCTCTGCAAACCTCCTGGCTACCATCAAAGGTTTGTACACGAAGCCATACAAATATACAAACACAGACATAATTTCAACCGTGATGACGGTTACAAACTGAGTAATCATTGGAAAGATGTGATTAACCATGCAAAAAAGATTTAACTACAGTTATTTGCCAATCTTATTTGACAGACAACCATCACAGTTTTTACCATGTCTAGTGGTGGTCTCCCTGTTACAGGTTGAGTTACAAACCGCACCTTTCCATAACAAAGGCTCAGCCTTTGCTACAACTCGGTGGGCTCAGCCATTATTATGCAGTCTATTCTTAGTCTTAAGCCTCACCTTACCATATTAATAAAAGTATGCGGCCCTTGCCCCACCACCTTCTTCAACCATTATATAAACGGAGTGGTAGCTCCTACAATCTCTCATTTACTTGATACAGCCGTCGTGGCTGTGACAGTACCGCCTGAAGACGGAAGCTTGTGTTGTCTCCGAAACGTCGTGATTTTTATTTTATTTTTATTTTATTTTACTTTTAATGTTTTTACCTACGTGACTTTACCGAAAAAACCTAAGAATATGAATCATTGCAGTCACGAAAGCTTCAAATCTAGAATCATACAGATGACGCAGACTCACGTAGAGTCCCATAGACGAATTGTACCAGTGTGATGAAACACCAATGTCAAATAATCCAGATTAACTGAGTAGGCTCGTAACATTTGACTTACGCGTGCCACTTCTATAGGCGATGCAAATCACAAATCCTTCGGATCTCTCCACTGTCTTTCTGTGCCACAGCTCTTGATCAGGCAGAGGGATACGATGTTTCATTAATGAATGTAGATCAGAGCCATAGACTCTACACAGAGACCCCCATAGAGATACTTAGCAACGCACATAGACACATAGAGATCCATA
The DNA here is from genome assembly GCA_018977245.1 of Lethenteron camtschaticum. Lineage (NCBI taxonomy): Eukaryota > Metazoa > Chordata > Hyperoartia > Petromyzontiformes > Petromyzontidae > Lethenteron > Lethenteron camtschaticum. Next base: position 79,821 of record MU249769.1, on the reverse strand, counting down.
GTCTCACGTAGAGTCTCACGGACTCAGCAAATTCGACCCCATAGACTCATCACACAGAGACCCACAGACTCATCACACAGAGACCCACAGACTCATCACACAGAGACCCACGGACTCATCAAACAGAGACCCATAGACTCATCACAGAGAAACCCACATACTCATCACACAGAGACCCACGGATTCTTCAAACAGAGACCCATATACTCATCCCACAGAGACCCATAGACTCATCACAACGAGACCCATAGACTCATTGCACAGATATCCATATACTGATCCCACAAGACCCATATACTGATCCCACATAGATCCATAGACTCATCATACAGAGACCCACAAACTCATCAAACAGAGACCCACAGACTCATCACACACAGACTCACAGTTTCATCACACAAACACCCATATACTCATAACATAGAGACCCATAAACTCATCACACAAATACCCACAGACTCAAACAAAAATGCATATATGCAATTACCAGTTTGGTGCAAAGTGATCAAACAATAAACATTAACTAAGTGGGCGCGTATCATTTGACTAACAAGGCCCCCTTTCATCGCCGATGCAGATCACAAACTCCCTGGCTTCTCTCCCTCCACTCCTCTCTCTCTCTGTTTGCTCTCGACCAGTCAGAGGAATACAATTGTTAATGAATGAATACAGATTGGACCCATAGACTCATGCAGATGATTCATATTCTTAGGTTTTATAGTTTTGGTCGGAGTTTCATGTGCCATACATAGCAGGCGTGACCAAAAAGATCTCCAAAATTCTAAACAAACATAAGATCCAAGTCCGATTCAGTACAGTGCATAAAATCCGTGATTTGATTCCATCTGTGAAGGATGTCGTTCCTGACTTACAGTATCCTGGCGTCTACAAATTGAGTTGCATTTGTGGTGATTGCTACATTGGAGAAACGAAACGTCATGTTTTTGATCGTGTCCGCGAGCACAAGTCAGATCTGAAACACGGCAGAACTGATTCTTCGGCCGTTGCCGATCATTGCTACAACTCGGTGGGCTCTCATGAAATTGTATTTTCCGAACCAAGGTTCTCTGCAAACCTCCTGGCTACCATCAAAGGTTTGTACACGAAGCCATACAAATATACAAACACAGACATAATTTCAACCGTGATGACGGTTACAAACTGAGTAATCATTGGAAAGATGTGATTAACCATGCAAAAAAGATTTAACTACAGTTATTTGCCAATCTTATTTGACAGACAACCATCACAGTTTTTACCATGTCTAGTGGTGGTCTCCCTGTTACAGGTTGAGTTACAAACCGCACCTCTCCATAACAAAGGCTCAGCCTTTGCTACAACTCGGTGGGCTCAGCCATTATTATGCAGTCTATTCTTAGTCTTAAGCCTCACCTTACCATATTAATAAAAGTATGCGGCCCTTGCCCCACCACCTTCTTCAACCATTATATAAACGGAGTGGTAGCTCCTACAATCTCTCATTTACTTGATACAGCCGTCGTGGCTGTGACAGTACCGCCTGAAGACGGAAGCTTGTGTTGCCTCCGAAACGTCGTGATTTTTATTCTATTTTTATTTTATTTTACTTTTTAATGTTTTTACCTACGTGACTTTACCGAAAAACCTAAGAATATGAATCATTGCAGTCACGAAAGCTTCAAATCTAGAATCATACAGATGACGCAGACTCACGTAGAGTCCCATAGACGAATTGTATCAGTGTGATGAAACACCAATGTCAAATAATCCAGATTAACTGAGTAGGCTCGTAACATTTGACTTACGCGTGCCACTTCTATAGGCGATGCAAATCACAAATCCTTGGATCTCTCCACTGTCTTTCTGTGCCACAGCTCTTGATCAGGCAGAGGGATACGATGTTTCATTAATGAATGTAGATAAGAGCCATAGACTCTACACAGAGACCCCATAGAGATACTTAGCAACGCACATAGACACATAGAGATCCATAGTCTCACGTAGAGTCTCACGGACTCAGCAAATTCGACCCCATAGACTCATCACACAGAGACCCACAGACTCATCACACAGAGACCCACAGACTCATCACACAGAGACCCACGGACTCATCAAACAGAGACCCATAGACTCATCACAGAGAAACCCACATACTCATCACACAGAGACCCACGGATTCTTCAAACAGAGACCCATATACTCATCCCACAGAGACCCATAGACTCATCACAACGAGACCCATAGACTCATTGCACAGATATCCATATACTGATCCCACAAGACCCATATACTGATCCCACATAGATCCATAGACTCATCATACAGAGACCCACAAACTCATCAAACAGAGACCCACAGACTCATCACACACAGACTCACAGTTTCATCACACAAACACCCATATACTCATAACATAGAGACCCATAAACTCATCACACAAATACCCACAGACTCAAACAAAAATGCATATATGCAATTACCAGTTTGGTGCAAAGTGATCAAACAATAAACATTAACTAAGTGGGCGCGTATCATTTGACTAACAAGGCCCCCTTTCATCGCCGATGCAGATCACAAACTCCCTGGCTTCTCTCCCCTCCACTCCTCTCTCTCTCTGTTTGCTCTCGACCAGTCAGAGGAATACAATTGTTAATGAATGAATACAGATTGGACCCATAGACTCATGCAGATGATTCATATTCTTAGGTTTTATAGTTTTGGTCGGAGTTTCATGTGCCATACATAGCAGGCGTGACCAAAAAGATCTCCAAAATTCTAAACAAACATAAGATCCAAGTCCGATTCAGTACAGTGCATAAAATCCGTGATTTGATTCCATCTGTGAAGGATGTCGTTCCTGACTTACAGTATCCTGGCGTCTACAAATTGAGTTGCATTTGTGGTGATTGCTACATTGGAGAAACGAAACGTCATGTTTTTGATCGTGTCCGCGAGCACAAGTCAGATCTGAAATACGGCAGAACTGATTCTTCGGCCGTTGCCGATCATTGCTACAACTCGGTGGGCTCTCATGAAATTGTATTTTCCGAGACCAAGGTTCTCTGCAAACCTCCTGGCTACCATCAAATGTTTGTACACGAAGCCATACAAATATACAAACACAGACATAATTTCAACCGTGATGACGGTTACAAACTGAGTAATCATTGGAAAGATGTGATTAACCATGCAAAAAAGATTTAACTACAGTTATTTGCCAATCTTATTTGACAGACAACCATCACAGTTTTTACCATGTCTAGTGGTGGTCTCCCTGTTACAGGTTGAGTTACAAACCGCACCTCTCCATAACAAAGGCTCAGCCTTTGCTACAACTCGGTGGGCTCAGCCATTATTATGCAGTCTATTCTTAGTCTTAAGCCTCACCTTACCATATTAATAAAAGTATGCGGCCCTTGCCCCACCACCTTCTTCAACCATTATATAAACGGAGTGGTAGCTCCTACAATCTCTCATTTACTTGATACAGCCGTCGTGGCTGTGACAGTACCGCCTGAAGACGGAAGCTTGTGTTGCCTCCGAAACGTCGTGATTTTTATTCTATTTTTATTTTATTTTACTTTTTAATGTTTTTACCTACGTGACTTTACCGAAAAACCTAAGAATATGAATCATTGCAGTCACGAAAGCTTCAAATCTAGAATCATACAGATGACGCAGACTCACGTAGAGTCCCATAGACGAATTGTATCAGTGTGATGAAACACCAATGTCAAATAATCCAGATTAACTGAGTAGGCTCGTAACATTTGACTTACGCGTGCCACTTCTATAGGCGATGCAAATCACAAATCCTTCGGATCTCTCCACTGTCTTTCTGTGCCACAGCTCTTGATCAGGCAGAGGGATACGATGTTTCATTAATGAATGTAGATAAGAGCCATAGACTCTACACAGAGACCCCCATAGAGATACTTAGCAACGCACATAGACACATAGAGATCCATAGTCTCACGTAGAGTCTCACGGACTCAGCAAATTCGACCCCATAGACTCATCACACAGAGACCCACAGACTCATCACACAGAGACCCACAGACTCATCACACAGAGACCCACGGACTCATCAAACAGAGACCCATAGACTCATCACAGAGAAACCCACATACTCATCACACAGAGACCCACGGATTCTTCAAACAGAGACCCATATACTCATCCCACAGAGACCCATAGACTCATCACAACGAGACCCATAGACTCATTGCACAGATATCCATATACTGATCCCACAAGACCCATATACTGATCCACATAGATCCATAGACTCATCATACAGAGACCCACAAACTCATCAAACAGAGACCCACAGACTCATCACACACAGACTCACAGTTTCATCACACAAACACCCATATACTCATAACATAGAGACCCATAAACTCATCACACAAATACCCACAGACTCAAACAAAAATGCATATATGCAATTACCAGTTTGGTGCAAAGTGATCAAACAATAAACATTAACTAAGTGGGCGCGTATCATTTGACTAACAAGGCCCCCTTTCATCGCCGATGCAGATCACAAACTCCCTGGCTTCTCTCCCCTCCACTCCTCTCTCTCTCTGTTTGCTCTCGACCAGTCAGAGGAATACAATTGTTAATGAATGAATACAGATTGGACCCATAGACTCATGCAGATGATTCATATTCTTAGGTTTTATAGTTTTGGTCGGAGTTTCATGTGCCATACATATGTAATAAAAGGCCGGACGCTTCTTTCTGTCTTCGTGTCTTTATTCAGGTTCGCGTCTTTACCCACACGGCACTCTGTTATACCCCTGTATTTGTAGCCCCCGGCTATTCACTGTTATTATAGCTTCCTCTCCCCTCTGACTCTCCGCTTCATCTATTCTAACCTCCTCCCTGCAGACTCGCTGCTACCCTTATGCAGACTCCGGCTGCTACCCCTATGTGCAGACCCTCTGGCTGTCACTGGTTGCAGACCCGCTGCCCACCCTCTGTGTGCAGACCCGCTGCTGACTGCAGCCTCCTCGCTGCTCGGGACGGTCACCGCTGGCCAACGGTGCCGATCCTCGCTTCCCCCGTGTTCGTGGCGATCTCGCCACACCCCGCTTCGCCCTACGTGGCCTTCCTCTATTCCTGGCTCCCCGTCACTCCCCTGCTCTTCCGGTTCCCCTCCTTCTATACTCTACCCTCTGCCCCCACGTGACCTAACTCCTCCCCCCCTGACGGCACCTCAGAAGGGCCGTTTACAACCGCATTACATCACCCTCCCCCTTAAAGAAAATCCAGCCGACCTCGGCTGAATTGCAACCTGAAAAGCAATGCGGGTGTAAAGGGCCAACACACAAAAAGACACGAAGCATTGAAGAACATTATAACAACAACACAACACAACACAATCTAACGAAACGTGAGGGATTTCGAGCGAGTACGGGTAGCCGGGCCGTCCCGGACGGTCGGCGGCCCCCCGCCGAGCGGGAACGTGGAAGGGTTTTAGGGCGACGGGCGCAAGTCCTTCCGTCGCCATTGGAGGCCCGCCACTGTCCGCTCGCGTCCAGAAACATCCCGTACTCGCGTCCGCGGAGGGATAGGAAGAGCTGCAGGTCCCGTGGGTTCTGCGGCTCTGGCCGGCGTCCCACAAGCGGAAGGTCCTCCTCCCTGCGCTGTCACGGCCGGTTTGTCTGTGAAGGGTACGACAGGCGCTCCCGCAAGGTCAGCAGACACAGGCAAGGGCGAGTCGGCAGCAACAGACCCGGCAAGGCAACTTTGGGAGATGACGCATCCGGCCGCGGGGCAATGTATGGCTTCAACCGGGACGTGTGCACGAACCAACGCCGTGCACCCACTTGAACACGCGCCGACTGTGGGTTGGGAACCTCAATGAGGCGGACCGGACCCTGCCAAGGTCGGTGTACCCTTATGCAGACTCCGGCTGCTACCCCTATGTGCAGACCCTCTGGCTGTCACTGGTTGCAGACCCGCTGCCCACCCTCTGTGTGCAGACCCGCTGCTGACTGCAGCCTCCTCGCTGCTCGGGACGGTCACCGCTGGCCAACGGTGCCGATCCTCGCTTCCCCCGTGTTCGTGGCGATCTCGCCACACCCCGCTTCGCCCTACGTGGCCTTCCTCTATTCCTGGCTCCCCGTCACTCCCCCTGCTCTTCCGGTTCCCCTCCTTCTATACTCTACCCCTCTGCCCCCACGTGACCTAACTCCTCCCCCCTGACGGCACCTCAGAAGGGCCGTTTACAACCGCATTACACATAGCAGGCGTGACCAAAAGATCTCCAAAATTCTAAACAAACATAAGATCCAAGTCCGATTCAGTACAGTGCATAAAATCCGTGATTTGATTCCATCTGTGAAGGATGTCGTTCCTGACTTACAGTATCCTGGCGTCTACAAATTGAGTTGCATTTGTGGTGATTGCTACATTGGAGAAACGAAACGTCATGTTTTTGATCGTGTCCGCGAGCACAAGTCAGATCTGAAACACGGCAGAACTGATTCTTCGGCCGTTGCCGATCATTGCTACAACTCGGTGGGCTCTCATGAAATTGTATTTTCCGAAACCAAGGTTCTCTGCAAACCTCCTGGCTACCATCAAAGGTTTGTACACGAAGCCATACAAATATACAAACACAGACATAATTTCAACCGTGATGACGGTTACAAACTGAGTAATCATTGGAAAGATGTGATTAACCATGCAAAAAAGATTTAACTACAGTTATTTGCCAATCTTATTTGACAGACAACCATCACAGTTTTTACCATGTCTAGTGGTGGTCTCCCTGTTACAGGTTGAGTTACAAACCGCACCTCTCCATAACAAAGGCTCAGCCTTTGCTACAACTCGGTGGGCTCAGCCATTATTATGCAGTCTATTCTTAGTCTTAAGCCTCACCTTACCATATTAATAAAAGTATGCGGCCCTTGCCCCACCACCTTCTTCAACCATTATATAAACGGAGTGGTAGCTCCTACAATCTCTCATTTACTTGATACAGCCGTCGTGGCTGTGACAGTACCGCCTGAAGACGGAAGCTTGTGTTGCCTCCGAAACGTCGTGATTTTTATTCTATTTTATTTTATTTTACTTTTTAATGTTTTTACCTACGTGACTTTACCGAAAAAACCTAAGAATATGAATCATTGCAGTCACGAAAGCTTCAAATCTAGAATCATACAGATGACGCAGACTCACGTAGAGTCCCATAGACGAATTGTATCAGTGTGATGAAACACCAATGTCAAATAATCCAGATTAACTGAGTAGGCTCGTAACATTTGACTTACGCGTGCCACTTCTATAGGCGATGCAAATCACAAATCCTTGGATCTCTCCACTGTCTTTCTGTGCCACAGCTCTTGATCAGGCAGAGGGATACGATGTTTCATTAATGAATGTAGATAAGAGCCATAGACTCTACACAGAGACCCCCATAGAGATACTTAGCAACGCACATAGACACATAGAGATCCATAGTCTCACGTAGAGTCTCACGGACTCAGCAAATTCGACCCCATAGACTCATCACACAGAGACCCACAGACTCATCACACAGAGACCCACAGACTCATCACACAGAGACCCACGGACTCATCAAACAGAGACCCATAGACTCATCACAGAGAAACCCACATACTCATCACACAGAGACCCACGGATTCTTCAAACAGAGACCCATATACTCATCCCACAGAGACCCATAGACTCATCACAACGAGACCCATAGACTCATTGCACAGATATCCATATACTGATCCCACAAGACCCATATACTGATCCCACATAGATCCATAGACTCATCATACAGAGACCCACAAACTCATCAAACAGAGACCCACAGACTCATCACACACAGACTCACAGTTTCATCACACAAACACCCATATACTCATAACATAGAGACCCATAAACTCATCACACAAATACCCACAGACTCAAACAAAAATGCATATATGCAATTACCAGTTTGGTGCAAAGTGATCAAACAATAAACATTAACTAAGTGGGCGCGTATCATTTGACTAACAAGGCCCCCTTTCATCGCCGATGCAGATCACAAACTCCCTGGCTTCTCTCCCCTCCACTCCTCTCTCTCTCTGTTTGCTCTCGACCAGTCAGAGGAATACAATTGTTAATGAATGAATACAGATTGGACCCATAGACTCATGCAGATGATTCATATTCTTAGGTTTTATAGTTTTGGTCGGAGTTTCATGTGCCATACATAGCAGGCGTGACCAAAAAGATCTCCAAAATTCTAAACAAACATAAGATCCAAGTCCGATTCAGTACAGTGCATAAAATCCGTGATTTGATTCCATCTGTGAAGGATGTCGTTCCTGACTTACAGTATCCTGGCGTCTACAAATTGAGTTGCATTTGTGGTGATTGCTACATTGGAGAAACGAAACGTCATGTTTTTGATCGTGTCCGCGAGCACAAGTCAGATCTGAAATACGGCAGAACTGATTCTTCGGCCGTTGCCGATCATTGCTACAACTCGGTGGGCTCTCATGAAATTGTATTTTCCGAGACCAAGGTTCTCTGCAAACCTCCTGGCTACCATCAAAGGTTTGTACACGAAGCCATACAAATATACAAACACAGACATAATTTCAACCGTGATGACGGTTACAAACTGAGTAATCATTGGAAAGATGTGATTAACCATGCAAAAAAGATTTAACTACAGTTATTGCCAATCTTATTTGACAGACAACCATCACAGTTTTTACCATGTCTAGTGGTGGTCTCCCTGTTACAGGTTGAGTTACAAACCGCACCTCTCCATAACAAAGGCTCAGCCTTTGCTACAACTCGGTGGGCTCAGCCATTATTATGCAGTCTATTCTTAGTCTTAAGCCTCACCTTACCATATTAATAAAAGTATGCGGCCCTTGCCCCACCACCTTCTTCAACCATTATATAAACGGAGTGGTAGCTCCTACAATCTCTCATTTACTTGATACAGCCGTCGTGGCTGTGACAGTACCGCCTGAAGACGGAAGCTTGTGTTGCCTCCGAAACGTCGTGATTTTTATTCTATTTTTATTTTATTTTACTTTTTAATGTTTTTACCTACGTGACTTTACCGAAAAAACCTAAGAATATGAATCATTGCAGTCACGAAAGCTTCAAATCTAGAATCATACAGATGACGCAGACTCACGTAGAGTCCCATAGACGAATTGTATCAGTGTGATGAAATCCAATGTCAAATAATCCAGATTAACTGAGTAGGCTCGTAACATTTGACTTACGCGTGCCACTTCTATAGGCGATGCAAATCACAAATCCTTGGATCTCTCCACTGTCTTTCTGTGCCACAGCTCTTGATCAGGCAGAGGGATACGATGTTTCATTAATGAATGTAGATAAGACCATAGACTCTACACAGAGACCCCCATAGAGATACTTAGCAACGCACATAGACACATAGAGATCCATAGTCTCACGTAGAGTCTCACGGACTCATGCAAATACCCCATAGACTCATCACACAGAGACCCACAGACTCATCACACAGAGACCCACAGACTCATCACACAGAGACCACGGACTCATCAAACAGAGACCCATAGACTCATCACAGAGAACCCACATACTCATCCACAGAGACCCACGGATCTTCAAACAGAGACCCATATACTCATCCACAGAGACCCATAGACTCATCACAACGAGACCCATAGACTCATCACAGAGACCCATAGACTCATCACACAGAGACCCATAGACTAAACACTCAGAACCCATAAAATCATCACACAGAGACCCACAGACTAACCACATAGAGACCCACAGACTCATCACACAGAGACCCATAGACTCGTCACACAGAGACCTACAGACTCATCACACAGAGACCCACAGACTCATCACACAGAGACCCACAGACTCATCACATAGAGACCCACAGACTCGTCACACAGAGACCCACGACTCATCACACAGAGACCCACAGACTAACCACAGAGACCCACAGACTCATCACACATAGACCACAGACTCGTCACACAGAGACCACAGACTCATCACACGGAGACCCACAGACTCATCGCACAGAGACCCACAGACTCAGTAAACAGATACCCATAAGCTCCCTTACAGAACCACAGACTCACACAAAACCCACAGACTCATCACATATATTATACATAGACGCAATGACCAGATTGTTGAAAAGTTATCAAATAATTGAGTAGACCCATAACATTTCACATATGCGGGACACTTATATGGCCGATGTAAATCACAAACCCTGGGTTTCTCCACTCTCTGCCTCAGCTCTTGATCAATCAGGAGAATACCACGTTTATTTAATGAATAAATAGAGCCACAGACTCGCACGGAGACCCATAGAGACAATATACACTAACCTTTTGCCCGTACTAGGACAGAAGCTGTAATATTTACAAAAAAATTAGCAGAGTATAATTGTATCTTGTGTCACTTTAATAGCAGTGATCTTCACGAAAGTACGTCATCAAATACGTCACTGCAGTTCACTGTAGCAGTGTATCAATCGCAGTGATTCTTGCACAAATCTACGTCATAAAACCTCACTTCATGTCACTGTAGCACTGTATATAACTAACCTTCAATTTGTAAAAAATCACTGCTCTGATACTTTAATCTCTATTGCTTTCGGTCGCTGGGGTTGAAATAAATTGGAAATCGAAACAATATCTGGAAAATCACCGGCAAATGTCTATTTTACCATAATGTAGAAGCATAAATGAGACTTACCTTTCATCTCAAGCGCTGAAGAATAAATAAAGGCAGCAACATCCACTTTGTTGCTGCGTAGAATTATTTATTAGATTCACTTTCAATAAAGAACGTGAAACTTAAAGAGAATTTGCGAAAAAAAAATGATTTCCGCTCGATCTTCTGCTGTTTGGTGTAAACATCCACCCGCTCATGAATATTAATGAGGGGGTGCGGCATGTGGAGTGACGTCACGCAAAACAGACATTATTGCTCATTATAGAAGTAATAGCGACGCATAGAATCCATTTAGGCTCGCACGGAGACTCATAGACTCCATCAGAGACCCATATAGATGCATAAACCCATATAAACTAGCACTGAGACTCACAGACTCGCGCAGACCTATAGATACACATAAAACCCATAAGACTCGCTGGAGACTCAAATACTCCAGCAGAGACCCATATAGATACATAAAACCCATATAAACTAGCACTGAGACTCACAGACTGCGCAGAGACCTATAGATACAGATGTAGCGGCATTGTTACGAGCAACATGTGTCCGTACCAGCGTAGCAGTATTGTATGGGTCACGTGCACTCACCTCTAGTGGCGCCCTCAGTGTGTAGGGGCGCAGAACAGCCAAGGGGCTGTTGAGTGACGGGTGTATGACCCACGACTACAATAACCGTTGACCCGGGGTGAGGGGCAGAGCCTATTGAGGGTGGGGGCTGGGGGGGGGGGCAACGGTCAGACCCAGACTCGAGAGAGAGAAGGCGGTTAGGAGAGAGGCGTATAAAATGGCAGCTCTCCAGCGTGAGTCAGTCCGCACTCACCTCAAGACCTGAAGACGTCGAGATATGATACATCTATGGTAGCGTCCTGGGACTTGCGACCCCGGCCCATGTCAGGGCCAGGTCGAACGGCCCAGTGGCGGCCACCCGTTACCCTGGCAAGGTCGGGTGAGCATAGCCTCCCTAGGCCCTTACGGTGGAATTCCCGATAGCAGAGTATAGTGTGAGGGCACACTAAGGTGAGGACGTATCCTCTAGGCTATAGGGTGGTGAGAGGCCGTTACCTCTGCGTGTTTTAGGGATGCTCTTTGTCGTTAGAGTGAATTAACGGTGTTGCCTACAAAGAGGAGTCTCTGCCTACTTTATCAACACTACACCTGGTGTCAGAAGAGACGAACAATCTACACCGCCATGGACACTCGAAGCAAAACAACACGCGAGGGCACCTCGCACGGAGACTCGTAGACTCCCTGAGAGACCCATATAGATACGTAAAACCCATATAAACTCGCACGGAGACTCATAGACTCCCTGAGAACCCATATAGATACATAAAACCCATATAAACTCGCACGGAGACTCACAGACTCACGCAGAGACCTATAGATACACATAGAAACCCATATATACTCGCACGGAGACTCATAAACACCAGGAGAGACCCATATAGATACATAAAACCCATATAAACTCGCACAGAGACTCACAGACTCACGCAGAGACCTATAGATAAACATAGAATCCCATACAGACTCGCACGGAGACTCATATACTCCCTGAGAGACCCATATAGATACATACAACCCATATAAACTCGCACAGAGACTCACAGACTCACGCAGATACCTATAGATACACGTAAAAACCCATATAGACTCGCACAGAGACTCATAGACTCCCTGAGAGACTCAAACAGATACAAAAAACCCATATAAACTCGCATAGAGACTCACAGACTCACGCATAGACCTATAGATACACATAGAAACCCATATATACTCGCACAGAGACTCACAGACTCCCTGAGAGACCCATAAAGATACATAAAACCCATTTAAACTCACACGGAGACTCATAGTCTCCAGCAGAGACCCATATAGATACATAGACAGCCATATAAACTCGCACGGAGATTCACAGACGCGCGCAGAGACCTATAGATACACATAGAAACCCATATAGACTTGCACGGAGACTCACAGACTCACGCAGAGACCCATAGATTCCGTCCCATACCTCGGACTTACCACGGCTTGCTTACGTATGGTGTGAAAGAAGTTCAACATACATGCAGCACGTGGGTACGTACGATGAGCAGTCTATGAGACAACCTGTGACTAAAATCTCAAAAGTCTTTTTTTTNGCCAAAAGGTAGGGGGAGGGCTGCATCATGGATGAGGCCACGGAAAATCCTTCCATGTCCACCGGATCGTGGATGAGGCCACGAAAATCCCTTCCATGTCCACCGGATCGTGGATGAGGCCACCGAAAATCCCTTCCATGTCCACCGGATCGTGGATGAGGCCACCGAAAATCCCTTCCATGTCCACCGGATCGTGGATGAGGCCACCGAAAATCCCTTCCATGTCCACCGGATCGTGGATGAGGCCACCGAAAATCCCTTCCATGTCCACCGGATCGTGGATGAGGCCACCGAAAATCCCTTCCATGTCCACCGGATCGTGGATGAGGCCACCGAAAATCCCTTCCATGTCCACCGGATCGTGGATGAGGCCACGAAAATCCTTCCATTCCACCGGATCGTGGATGAGGCCACGAAAATCCTTCCATGTCCACCGGATCGTGGATGAGGCCACCGAAAATCCCTTCCATGTCCACCGGATCGTGGATGAGGCCACCGAAAATCCCTTCCATGTCCACCGGATCGTGGATGAGGCCACCGAAAATCCTTCCATGTCCACCGGATCGTGGATGAGGCCACCGAAAATCCCTTCCATTCCACCGGATCGTGGATGAGGCCACCGAAAATCCCTTCCATGTCCACCGGATCGTGGATGAGGCCACGAAAATCCCTTCCATGTCCACCGGATCGTGGATGAGGCCACCGAAAATCCCTTCCATGTCCACCGGATCGTGGATGAGGCCACCGAAAATCCCTTCCATGTCCACCGGATCGTGGATGAGGCCACTGAAAATCCCTTCCATGTCCACCGGATCGTGGATGAGGCCACCGAAAATCCCTTCCATTCCACCGGATCGTGGATGAGGCCACGAAAATCCCTTCCATGTCCACCGGATCGTGGATGAGGCCACCGAAAATCCCTTCCATGTCCACCGGATCGTGGATGAGGCCACCGAAAATCCCTTCCATGTCCACCGGATCGTGGATGAGGCCACGAAATCCCTTCCATGTCCACCGGATCGTGGATGAGGCCACGAAAATCCTTCCATGTCCACCGGATCGTGGATGAGGCCACGAAAATCCTTCCATGTCCACCGGATCGTGGATGAGGCCACCGAAAATCCCTTCCATGTCCACCGGATCGTGGATGAGGCCACGAAAATCCCTTCCATGTCCACCGGATCGTGGATGAGGCCACGAAAATCCTTCCATGTCCACCGGATCGTGGATGAGGCCACCGAAAATCCTTCCATGTCCACCGGATCGTGGATGAGGCCACCGAAAATCCCTTCCATGTCCACCGGATCGTGGATGAGGCCACCGAAAATCCCTTCCATGTCCACCGGATCGTGGATGAGGCCACCGAAAATCCCTTCATGTCCACCGGATCGTGGATGAGGCCACCGAAAATCCCTTCCATGTCCACCGGATCGTGGATGAGGCCACGAAAATCCCTTCCATGTCCACCGGATCGTGGATGAGGCCACCGAAAATCCCTTCCATTCCACCGGATCGTGGATGAGGCCACGAAAATCCCTTCCATGTCCACCGGATCGTGGATGAGGCCACGAAAATCCTTCCATGTCCACCGGATCGTGGATGAGGCCACCGAAAATCCCTTCCATGTCCACCGGATCGTGGATGAGGCCACCGAAAATCCCTTCCATTCCACCGGATCGTGGATGAGGCCACGAAAATCCTTCCATGTCCACCGGATCGTGGATGAGGCCACCGAAAATCCTTCCATGTCCACCGGATCGTGGATGAGGCCACCGAAAATCCTTCCATTCCACCGGATCGTGGATGAGGCCACTGAAAATCCCTTCCATGTCCACCGGATGTGGATGAGGCCACCCTTCCATGTCCACCGGATCGTGGATGAGGCCACCGAAAATCCCTTCCATGTCCACCGGATCGTGGATGAGGCCACCGAAAATCCCTTCCATGTCCACCGGATCGTGATGAGGCCACGAAAATCCCTTCCATGTCCACCGGATCGTGGATGAGGCCACCGAAAATCCCTTCCATTCCACCGGATCGTGGATGAGGCCACGAAAATCCCTTCCATTCCACCGGATGTGGATGAGCCACCGAAAATCCCTTCCATGTCCACCGGATCGTGGATGAGGCCACCGAAAATCCCTTCCATTCCACCGGATCGTGGACGAGGCCACCGAAAATCCCTTCCATGTCCACCGGATGTGGATGAGGCCACGAAAATCCCTTCCATGTCCACCGGATCGTGGATGAGGCCACCGAAATCCCTTCCATTCCACCGGATCGTGGATGAGGCCACTGAAAATCCCTTCCATGTCCACCGGATTGTGGATGAGGCCACCGAAAATCCTTCCATGTCCACCGGATCGTGGATGAGGCCACCGAAAATCCCTTCCATGTCCACCGGATCGTGGATAAGGCCACCGAAAATCCCTTCCATGTCCACCGGATCGTGGATGAGGCCACCGAAAATCCCTTCCATTTCCACCGGATCTGATAATTCGTCAAGAAGGCGTGGGGCGATCCCACTTCAGCAAGAACACCTGGGGAGGAGGGTGGGGGGNCAGGAGGGAGGTGTGATGCGCGATCAGCCTCTGCCTCATCATTGCAGCCAGCCTCTGTGTGTCTTGCATCCAACACTCCACTGATGTCCCTCTTCACTCGGGGGGAGGCGGTGGTGGTGGTGGAGTTGGGGGTGTGTTAGACAACACTTCCAAAGACGAAGATATCCCCACGTATTGCCTCGTACGTGTATGTCAGTGTGTGTGTGTCTGTGTGTGTCAGTCGACTCAGCCTCAAATGAGTATCCTATGCGGTGTGTAAACATCGCCACTGGGAGACAAAGGCGGTCGGGTGTGGTGCTGGCCACCCACCCCCTCGTGTACCATTCCGGCCTTCATAAGTGCTCGCTAAAGCACTTGTCCCGCAGTATGTTAAGGCTACATTGGGGATCTTTGCCTTTGTGTGTGTCAGTGTGTAGGATGTTTATTTGTTATCACGTAGGCGGGCGCTGCGCGGCTAGAGAGGAGATGGAGTGATGTGGTACAGGAGGATATCGAGCTGAGTGGACTTGCCGATGACTGGTACCAGCGGTGTCAAGATCGGCCTCTGTGGAGGAGGAGGCTCGTGAAGGACGCTACTGGGCAGTTGGAGGCAGTCGCCCTCCAACAACAACGGAGGGCGGAGGAGCGACGCTCACAACAACGAGCGGAGCGCCGGGTGGCTAAAGCACAGCAAGTTGGCACAGTAGGGGCACAGGTGGTGCATCGGCCACTCATCTCAGTAGGTCAACCCATGGCAACTGCTGGGTCTGTCCCGTGATCTTCTGCCGGCGGGTATTCGACACTTCATGTTGATTTAAAGTGCACCTAGCCTGGCACAAGCGCAGTGGAGACGTAGCCGCCACTTAGTGGCAAATGACGCTTGTTGTTGTTGTATTATGTAATTCTGCACTTGCTCTATTACTATAGTACTATACTGCCCTTCAACGTTTAAGAACGACTGGGTGTTTCAGGTTAGCGATTGTCCTATTATTGGCCTGTATAGCAAATAAAAAAATACAATAACTTACTATGCAAGTAAAAAATTCNTGTTTTTTAATATTTACGTGTTTTATTTTTATTTAGGGCCTCCTTTCGTAACAAATGCCACTGGCCCCATATTAGCTTCGTCCGGCACTTGCCCGACAATCCGTTGACGCTGTACGGGGATCTTTGTCAGTGTATGGTTCTGTGGTAAATGGCACTGATGCACTCACGCGCTTGTGTTGATTATCTTGTGAAAATCCCTCCCCCCCCCACTCTCCCAATATCTCTCTCTCCACACGCTCTCCATCTCTCTACATCCACGTCCTAAGTCTTTTCACCTCTCTCTGTCTGTGCCTCTCCTTTCTCCCCATCTCTCTTCTCGGGTCTACCTCTCTCTCTCTCCCCCTCATCCATCTCTCGTCCATTTCTCGCTCATCAGCAGCACAGCAGCTTCTGCCTCTAGAGCCCAGAAGCTTCAGGACCTGCCTTTGATCCTTTCAAAGGGGCGCCACTGCGTCATCTCCCTCTCTCCCCACTCTCTCTCTCCAAATCTCACCCCTAATCTCACCCTCCCCCTACTCTCGCTCTTTTTTTNACGATCAGAGGAAACAAGAAGATGCTGGTGTAGTCGGCACTTTGCTTCGTTCATCATTTCGGATTTATTTTGTTTCTTTTTCAATGCTTTGCTTTATGTAAACCACCCCCCCCCCCCCCCTGTTTAAATGAAATATTTCACTCCTCTCTCCCACTCTCTCCCCACTCTCTCTCTCTCTCCACTCCATCTCGCCCCATCTCTCCCATCTCTCTACCGCTCCCTCCATCTCAACCCCCTGCCCCCCCCCCTGAAAGGCAACATATTTTAATAATAATCATCATCAACAACAGCAATAACTGCTGCTGCTCATGATGATGATGATATTGATTCACTTGGTACCACGACTACTGCTGCTGCACCTTCCGATGATTCAGCTGCTACTGCTCCTGCTGCTTCTGCTGCTGATGATGCTGATAATGCAGCTGCTGATGCTACTGCTTCTGCTGCTACTGCTGATGCTACTGCTGTTGCTGCTTATGCTGCTACTGCTGCTGATGCTACTACTGGTAATGATGATTCTGATAATGCTGATGCTATTACTGCTGCTGATGCTACTGCTGTTGATGCTACTACTGATGATGATCCTACTGCTGCTCATGCTACTACTGCAACTGTTGCTACTGCTGATGCTATTGCTGCTGCTGCTACTGCTGATGCTACTGCTGTTGCTGCCGCTGGAACTGATGCAACTGCTGATGCTGCTACTGCTGCTGATGCTACTGCTGGTACTGATGATGCTGCTACTGCTTCTACTGCTTCTGCTGATGCCCTACTGCTGCTGATGCCCTACTGCTGCTGCTGATGCTACTGCAGCTGCTGCTGATGCTGCTGCTGATGCTACTGCTGCTGATGCTGCTGATGCTGCTGCTGATGCTACTGCTGATGCTGCTGCTGCTACTGCTGCTGATGCTACTGCTGCTGTTGATGCTGCTGCTGCTGCTGATGCTGCTGCTGATGCTACTGCTGCTGATGCTACTGCTGCTGATGCTGATAATGCAGCTGCTGATGCTGCTGCTGCTACTGCTGCTGATGCTGCTGCTGATGCTACTGCTGCTGCTAATGCTACTGCTGCTGCTGATGCTACTGCTGCTGCTGATGCTAATGCTACTGCTGCTGATGCTGCTGCTGCTGATGCTACTGCTGCTGATGCTGCTGCTGATGCTACTGCTGCTGCTAATGCGATGCTGCTGCTGATGCTACTGCTGCTGCTGCTAATGCTACTGCTGCTGATGCTACTGCTGCTGCTGATGCTACTGCTGCTGGTGCTAACGCTGCTGCTGATGCTACTGCTGCTGATGATGCTACTGCTGCTGATACTACTGCTGCTACTGATGCTACTGCTGCTGCTACTGCTGCTAATGCTGCTGCTGATACTGCTGCTGATGCTACTGCTGCTGATGCTACTGCTGCTGATGACGCTACTCTGCTGCTGATGCTACTGCTGCTGATGCTACTGCTGCTGATGACGTTATGCTGCTGCTGCTACTGCTGCTGATGACATTACTGCTGCTGCTGATGCTACTGCTCCTGATGCTGCTGCTGCTGATGCTACTGCTGCTGACGCTACTGCTGCTGCTGATGCTACTGCTGCTGCTGCTACTGCTGCTGATNCTACTGCTGCTGCTGATGCTAACGCTGCTGCTGATACTACTGCTGCTGGTGCTAACGCTGCTGCTGATGCTACTGCTGATGCTACTGCTGATGCTACTGCTGCTGCTGGTGCTAACGCTGCTGATGATGCTACTGCTGCTGATGCTGCTGCTGATGATGCTACTGCTGATGATGCTACTGCTGTTGATGCTACTGCTGCTGCTACTGCTGCTGGTGCTACTGCTGATGATGCTACTGCTGCTGATGCTAACGCTGCTGATGATGCTACTGCTGCTGGTGCTAATGCTGCTGATGCTACTGCTGCTGATGCTACTGCTGCTGCTGATGCTACTGCTGCTGATGCTAACGCTGCTGCTGATGCTGCGCTGATGATGCTACTGCTGTTGATGCTACTGCTGCTGCTACTGCTGCTGGTGCTAACGCTGCTGATGATGCTACTGCTGCTGCTGCTGATGCTACTGCTGCTGCTGATGCTGCTGCTGATGCTACTGCTGCTGCTGATGCTACTGCTGCTGGTGCTAACACTGCTGCTGATGATGCTACTGCTGCTGGTGCTATGCTGCTGATGCTACTGCTGCTGCTGCTGATGCTACTGCTGCTGCTGATGCTACTGCTGCAGATGCTAACGCTGCTGCTGATGCTACTGTTGCTGCTACTGCTGCTAATGCTACTGCTGCTGCTGATGCTACTGCTGCTGGTGCTAACACTGCTGCTGATGCTACTGCTGATGATGCTACTGCTGCTGCTGACGCTACTGCTGCTGGTGCTAACGCTGATACTGCTGATGCTACTGCTGCTGATTCTACTGCTGATGATGCTACTGCTGCTGCTGACGCTACTGCTGCTGGTGCTAACGCTGCTGCTGATGCTGCTGCTGCTGATGCTACTGCTGCTGATGCTACTGCTGCTGATACTGCTGCTGCTGATGCTACTGCTGCTGATACTGCTGCTGATGATCCGCATCCGGGTGATTGTCTGCGCTGTGCGCTCGGCTGGGCCGTGAGGCGCCACGGCTGCCACCAAGGTCCCCTATCGTCACGCTTCTTGCACAAAGACAGAGGCAAAGATCCCCGTGTAGCCTCGACGAGCTGCTTGGGGCAAGTGCTGCGAGCGAGCAGCACTTTCCGGGACGCCCTTCACGAGGGCGTTGGGTGGCGATGTTTACACATCGTACAAGGTACTCATTTGAGGCTAAGTCGACCTAGGGGAGGAGGCCCATGACCGCTTCAGATTATAATTGTTACTCGTGCAGGTGGCCCTGAGCGGAGTCGAACTAGGGTAGCTGGGTTCGTAGCGGTGACGTCACCACGACGCTTGTGCCAGGCCAAGTGCACCTTGAGGCCACGTGGAGTGTTGAATACCCTCTGGCAGGAGGTCACGGGCAGACCAGGTGCCACGGGTCGACAGACTGAAATGACTGGCTGATGCACCACCTGTACCCCCTACTGTGCCAACTTGCTGTGCTTTAGCCACCCGGCGCTCCGCTCGTTAGCTGCTGCTGCTCATGATGATGATGATATTGATTCACTTGGTACCACGACTACTGCTGCTGCACCTTCCGATGATTCAGCTGCTACTGCTCCTGCTGCTTCTGCTGCTGATGATGCTGATAATGCAGCTGCTGATGCTACTGCTTCTGCTGCTACTGCTGATGCTACTGCTGTTGCTGCTTATGCTGCTACTGCTGCTGATGCTACTACTGGTAATGATGATTCTGATAATGCTGATGCTATTACTGCTGCTGATGCTACTGCTGTTGATGCTACTACTGATGATGATCCTACTGCTGCTCATGCTACTACTGCAACTGCTGCTACTGCTGATGCTACTGCTGCTGATGCTGCTGATGCTACTGCTGCTGATGCTGCTGCTGCTGCTGATGCTACTGCTGCTTATGCTACTGCTGCTGCTACTGCTGCTGATGCTACTGCTGATGCTGCTGATGCTACTGCTGCTGATGCTGCTGCTGATGCTACTGCTGCTGATGCTACTGCTGCTGATGCTGATAATGCAGCTGCTGATGCTGCTGCTGCTACTGCTGCTGATGCTGCTGCTGATGCTACTGCTTCCGCTGCTAATGCTACTGCTGCTGCTGATGCTACTGCTGCTGCTGATGCTAATGCTACTGCTGCTGATGCTGCTGCTGCTGATGCTACTGCTGCTGATGCTGCTGCTGATGCTACTGCTGCTGCTAATGCGACTGCTGCTGCTGATGCTACTGCTGCTGCTGCTAATGCTACTGCTGCTGATGCTACTGCTGCTGCTGATGCTACTGCTGCTGGTGCTAACGCTGCTGCTGATGCTACTGCTGCTGATGATGCTACTGCTGCTGATACTACTGCTGCTACTGATGCTACTGCTGCTGCTACTGCTGCTAATGCTACGCTGCTGATACTGCTGCTGATGCTACTGCTGCTGATGCTACTGCTGCTGATGACGCTACTCTGCTGCTGATGCTACTGCTGCTGATGCTACTGCTGCTGATGCTACTGCTGCTGCTGCTACTGCTGCTGATGACATTACTGCTGCTGCTGATGCTACTGCTGCTGATGCTACTGCTGCTGATGCTACTGCTGATGCTACTGCTGCTGCTATCTGCTGCTGATGCTGCTGCTGCTACTGCTGCTACTACTGCTGCTGATACTACTGCTGCTGGTGCTAACGCTGCTGCTGATGCTACTGCTGATGCTATGCTGATGCTGNTGCGCTGCTGGTGCTAACGCTGCTGATGATGCTACTGCTGCTGATGCTGCTGCTGATGATGCTACTGCTGATGATGCTACTGCTGTTGATGCTACTGCTGCTGCTACTGCTGCTGCTGCTGATGATGCTACTGCTGCTGATGCTAACGCTGCTGATGATGCTACTGCTGCTGGTGCTAATGCTGCTGATGCTACTGCTGCTGATGCTACTGCTGCTGCTGATGCTACTGCTGCTGATGCTAACGCTGCTGCTGATGCTGCTGATGATGCTACTGCTGTTGATGCTACTGCTGCTGCTACTGCTGCTGGTGCTAACGCTGCTGATGATGCTACTGCTGCTGCTGCTGATGCTACTGCTGCTGCTGCTACTGCTGCTGATGCTACTGCTGCTGCTGATGCTACTGCTGCTGGTGCTAACACTGCTGCTGATGATGCTACTGCTGCTGGTGCTAATGCTGCTGATGCTACTGCTGCTGCTGCTGATGCTACTGCTGCTGCTGATGCTACTGCTGCTGATGCTAACGCTGCTGCTGATGCTACTGTTGCTGCTACTGCTGCTAATGCTACTGCTGCTGCTGATGCTACTGCTGCTGGTGCTAACACTGCTGCTGATGCTACTGCTGATGATGCTACTGCTGCTGCTGACGCTACTGCTGCTGGTGCTAACGCTGCTGCTGATGCTGCTGCTGCTGCTACTGCTGATGATGCTACTGCTGCTGCTGACGCTACTGCTGCTGGTGCTAACGCTGCTGCTGATGCTGCTGCTGATGCTGCTGCTGATGCTACTGCTGCTGGTGCTACTGATACTGCTGATGCTACTGCTGCTGATTCTACTGCTGATGATGCTACTGCTGCTGCTGACGCTACTGCTGCTGGTGCTAACGCTGCTGCTGATGCTGCTGCTGCTGATGCTACTGCTGCTGATGCTACTGCTGCTGATGCTGCTGCTGATGCTACTGCTGCTGATACTGCTGCTGATGATCCGCATCCGGGTGATTTGTCTGCGCTGTGCGCTCGGCTGGGCCGTGAGGCGCCACGGCTGCCACCAAGGTCCCCTATCGTCACGCTTCTTGCACAAAGACAGAGGCAAAGATCCCCCGTGTAGCCTCGACGAGCTGCTTGGGGCAAGTGCTGCGAGCGAGCAGCACTTTCCGGGACGCCCTTCACGAGGGCGTTGGGTGGCGATGTTTACACATCGTACAAGGTACTCATTTGAGGCTAAGTCGACCTAGGGAGGAGGCCCATGACCGCTTCAGATTATAATTGTTACTCGTGCAGGTGGCCCTGAGCGGGAGTCGAACTAGGGTAGCTGGGTTCGTAGCGGTGACGTCACCACGACGCTTGTGCCAGGCCAAGTGCACCTTGAGGCCACGTGGAGTGTTGAATACCCTCTGGCAGGAGGTCACGGGCAGACCCAGGTGCCACGGGTCGACAGACTGAGATGAGTGGCTGATGCACCACTGTGCCCCTACTGTGCCAACTTGCTGTGCTTTAGCCACCCGGCGCTCCGCTCGTTGTGAGCGTCGCTCCTTCGCCCTCCGTTGTTGTTGGAGGGCGACTGCATCCAACTGCCCAGTAGCGTCCTTCACGAGCCTCCTCCTCCACAGAGGCCGATCTTGACACCGCTGGTACCAGTCATCGGTAAGTCCACTCAGCTCCACATCCTCCTGTACCAGATCACTACATCTTTTCTCTAGCCCATGCCACGCTCGTTTAGCCCCCTCTATCCAGCCGAACAAAAGCTGTTTGGGCATTTGGTGATTGGGCATGCGGGCTACATGGCCCAGCCAACGCAGCCTTGCCTGCCGGAGGAGCTCATCGATGGAACTTTGCCCAGATCTTTCAAGGATGTGTGAGCTCCGCACACAATCCAGCCTGGTTAAACCCAGGATGGATCGTAGGCAGGCCAGCCTAAATGTTTCCAATCGGCGAAGATGCTCCATTAGGGGGGTCCACGTAGAAAAGGGAGGAATGACCGTGGCCGAGAAGACCTGAAGCTTCGTGAGGAGTGACAAACCAGGTAGCTTCCACACAGCGTTACGCAACCGATGAAAAGATAATGCCGCTCGACTGATTCTGAGTGAGACCTCTGCTGTCAAACCGGAGCCAGCCATGAGCACACTGCCCAGGTATGGGAAACTCTCCACTCTCTACTAAACTGCCCCATCAGCGATTGGGAGTTGTGGGGTGGAGTGCCCGATGGCACAAAATACCCAGGTAGGTGCTTAGTTTTGATGAGGCTAATGGTAAGGCCTCACCTCTTAGTTGCACGCTCCAGTTTCACAAGCAGCGCCTCCAACTCCTCCTCTGAGTGAGCAGCAATTACCATATCATCGACATACATAACGTGGTTGAGCAATAGGGAGCAATCCCTTGACCACACCTGGGCATCGATCAGCCTCCCATTGTATCTGTACCAGATGGAAATTCCTCTGGTAGAGCCATCATGAAGGTCCTTAATGATCGTGAGCAGAGGTCAGAGACTCCGAAAGCACAAAGAACAACCCAGAGCCCAGGCCTTCTGATGATATCATAGGCCTTGCCCAGGTCAATAAAGCAGAGATGTAGGTCTTGTTGGAATTCCCTACACCTCTGCTGTAGCAAACGGACAGAAAATATGGCATCTGTGCATGACCGCCCTTCCTGAAGCCACATTGAGGCTTCGTAAACCTCTCCTCAGCGTGCCTAGCAAGGCGATGTTGAATAATCCTTGCCTGGACTTTTCCCGGCACACTGAGGAGTGAGATGCCCCTGTAGTTGTTACAGTTGTGTATCTGTGTGTTGTAGTTGTTGTGTGTCTATTGTTGCTGTGTATCCACAGGAAGCGAGTTCGTGAGTGAATTCTTCTGCAAATTGCTGCATTTGTGCCTGGCTTGGACGCAATATGCAAACAAATCATATTTTGTTCTTGTTGAAATGACTGTTTTTTGGAAAAAACATCATACTACAACTATCAATAATTCTAACTCCGTTATTTCATCCCAATTGCTGTAGCTACGTAACCGTCTCTGGGGTTTGTTTGCAATTCCAATTGACCCAGGTCACTCGTGAGAATGAGTCTGCTTAAATTTGTTGACTCGAGTCGAGATACACAGAGACTCATAGAAATATATCAAGACTCATAGAGATTTAAAGGGACTCATAGAGACCCATAGAGATCAATCGAGACTCCTAGAGATACACAGACACTCATAAATATACACAAAGACCCACAGAAAAACATAGAGACTAGTAGATATACAAAGGGACGCATAGAGACCAATGGAGATACATAGAATAACATAGAGATTCAAAGAGATACACAGAGACTCATAGAAACACAGAGACTCACAGAATATATAGAGATGTGTAGATACTCATAGAGATTCACAGAGATACACAGAGACCCACCGAGATACACAAAGACTCATAGAGACACACAGAGACTCACATAAATATATAGAGATGTATAGATACTCATAAAGATTCACAGAGATACACAGAGACTCATAGAGATAAACATCGACCAACAGAGATACACTGAGACTCATAGAGACACACAGAGACTCATAGAGATACACAGAGATTTACAGAGATACACAGAGACTCATAGAGACACACAGAGATTCACAGACATACATAGAGATGTGTAGATACTCATAGAGATTCACAGAGACACACAGAGACACAGACTCACATAAATACATAGAGATGTTATATACTCATAGAGATTCACAAAGATACACAGAGACCCACAGAGATACACAGAGACTAATAGACATACAAAGAGATGTGTAGATACGTATGGAGATTCACTGAGATACACAAAACTCATAGAGACACACAGAGACTCATAGAGACACAAAGAGACTCACAGACATACATAGAGATGTGTAGATACTCATAGAGATTCACAGAGATACACATAGACTCATAGAGACACACAGAGACTCACATAAATATATAGAGATGTGTAGATACTCATAAAGATTCACAGAGATACACAGAGACTCATAGAGATACACAGAGATACACAGAGACTCATAGAGATAAACATCGACCCACAGAGATACACTGAGACTCATAGAGACACACAGAGACTCATAGAGATACACAGAGATTCACAGAGATACACAGAGACTCATAGAGACACACAGAGATTCACAGACATACATAGAGATGTGTAGATACTCATAGAGAATCACAGAGACACACAGAGACACACAGAGACTCACATAAATACATAGAGATGTTTATATACTCATAGAGATTCACAAAGATACACAGAGACCCACAGAGATACACAGAGACTAATAGACATACAAAAAGATGTGTAGATACTTATGGAGATTCACTGAGATACACAAAGACTCATAGAGACACACAGAGACTCATAGAGACACAAAGAGACTCACAGACATACATAGAGATGTGTAGATACTCATAGAGATTCACAGAGATACACATAGACTAATATAGACACACAGACTCACATAAATACATAGAGATGTGTAGATACTCATAGAGATTCACAGAGATACACAGAGACTCATAGAGACACACAGAGACTCACAGAAATATATAGAGATGTGTAGATACTCGTAGAGACTCACAGAGATACACAGAGACCCACAGAGATACACAAAGACTCATAGAGACACACAAAGACTCACATAATCTATAGAGATGTTTAGATACTCGTAGAGACTCACAGAGATACACAGAGACTCATAGAGTTACACAGAGACTCACAGACATACATAGACATGTGTAGACACTCATAGAGATTCACAGAGATACACAGAGACTTATAGAGATACACAGAGACTCATAGAGATACACAGAGACTCATAGAGACACACAAAGACTCACAGAGATACATAGAGATGTGTAGATACTCATAGAGATTCACAGAGATACACAGAGACTCATAGAGATACACAGAGACTCATAGAGATACACAGAGACTCACAGACATGCATAGAGATGTGTAGATACTCATAGAGATTAACAGAGATACACATAGACTCATAGAGACACACAGAGACTCACAGAAATACATAGAGATGTGTAGATACTCATAGAGATTCACAGAGATACACAGATACTCATAGAGACACACAGAGACTCACAGAAATACATAGAGATGTGTAGATACTCGTAGAGACTCACAGAGATACACAGAGACCCACAGAGATACACAAAACTCATAGAGACACACAAAGATTCACAGAAATCTATAGAGATGTTTAGATACTCGTAGAGACTCACAGAGATACACAGAGACTCATAGAGTTACACAGAGACTCACAGACATACATAGACATGTGTAGACACTCATAGAGATTCGCAGAGATACACAGAGACTTATAGAGATACACAAAACTCACAGACATACATAGAGATGTGTAGATACTCATAGAGATACACAGAGACTCATAGAGACACACAAAAACTCACAGACATACATAGAGATGTGTAGATACTCATAGAGATTCACAGAGATACACAGAGACTCATAGAGATACACAGAGATTCACAGAGATACACAGAGACGCATAGAAACACACAGAGACTCGCAGGCATACATAGATATGTGTAGATACTCATAGAGATTCACAGAGATACACAGAGACTCATAGAGATTCACAGAGATACACAGAGACTCATATAGATACACAGAGACTCACAGACATACATAGAGATGTATAAATCCTCATAGAGATTCACAGAGATACACAGAGACTCATAGAGATTCACAGAGATACACAGAGACTCATAGAGACACACAGAGACTCACATAAATGTGTAATAACAGCCATAGAGGGTTCACGTGGGGATTGGCTTGCCGGTCCTGCTTGTAGCCAATAAGGGTTGAGATTGGGACCATGGCCCATGCGTCATCACGACAGGTCATCGGAAGTGATTGGCCAGCCATTCGGGGCCCCAGCTAATGGGGAGCCGGATGAGGGGCGTGGTCCCGGGATTGACAGGGAACCATCGAGAAGGGTCGAAGCTGTCCATGAACGATTGGCTGGGGGAACCACGTGACGAAGGTCTTAAGAGCGAGTGAGAGGGAACGATCGCGAGCAGACTGAAACTAACAAGAGCAGGGTCATGCGCGGACGGGGCCTCGGGTTGCCACGTGCGCGGTGGGGACTTCGTGCGTAGTATGTCCTCTCTCCGTTGTCTGCCAGCAACGGAGAGTGAGTGATCAAAGTGTATGGTGGAGTGGAAATAAAAAGGACTGATTCCGAAGCCGTCTCCTGGAAGATTATTACAAATGCATAGAGATGTGTAGATACTCATTGAGATTCACACGTGTAGACTTACATAAATGTATATAGATGTGTAAATCCTCATAGAGATTCACAGATATACACAGAGACTCATAGAGATACATAGATACACAGAGACTCATAGAGACACACAGAGACTCACAGAAATACATAGAGATATGTAGAGACATATGGGCATACTGCACAAGTAACACACAGAAAAATAGACGCATACAGAAACCAAAGGCCATAGGGATACATATGGGCTCTTAGACATCCTCATCAACATTCAAATATGGTTGTACTTTATGATTCCATTATCTCTGCTATTACATACAATGAAACAAGAAAAGGTAAAAAAAAGAAAAAAATCAGAGAAATTTAATACAATACACTATTAGACATTATTGTAAAAATATATAAAAAGTCCATCCTATTTGTTAGTGAATTTGTTTTTTTAATATTTTAGGCAGGAAATGGAAGGAAATTCGTTTTCAAATTTAGATTATTTTTCTTGGTTTGGGGGGGGGGGACCCCCACACCCCGGGAAGATTTGATCCCCCCCATTGTTCACTCCATTTCTACGGCCTTGACAGAAACTCATGGAGACTCGTTGAGTTTTAAGTTGTCGAGTTGATTTCAGTTGCTACACGAATGATGACGGTCCCCATCTGGCAAGTTTCTCGGCTCTTTGTTCATACGGAAGATCCGCGGCGTTGCATTGTGAGCACAACAACAACAGCAGCGACAGCGACAACACAAACATCAACACTGCTGAGAACGATTCAGGTCCAGCCGGATCATTGATGGACACGGCACGACGAACTTAACAGAGGCGTCTAACTGGCGGACACACGAATAAGTAATGTTTAAAAAATATATATTTTTTTAATCTTTTATATTAAGTTCGCTTGCTTGCTTGCTTACGACCGTGCAAATCTTTCGGTCGTTTTTTAACCCACTTCCCGTGATCCAATCGAGCTGACATTTTGCACACAGACTCGTTGTGCGTGACAATTAATGTTCGTGAAAAAATTTTCCAAAATTTACACTTTTTAGGACAAAAATATTATATTTAATTACCAATTGCTTAATGGTGCAATGTAATCATCTGACCCATAGGTGGCAGCCATCTCAAGCCAGAGGACGAGAGGACTCTAGCCGCCACGCATATAAAGGATTTATAGTGAAAAACTTTGTTTTTTACGGGTTATACTTGTTAAAACACGTTTTTTGAAATGTACTAGTAATGGCAGAACTCCACGACTCCAAGAAGTGGCCCGAAGCTTGCCATAACGTAAGGGGCGGTGGCCAATTACAGCCAACGTCAGTTGAGCGTGGACAATTAGACCCAAGCCGAAACATAACATATAAAAATAATGTTTTAAAATATATTTTTTTCTGATATTATATGGTGTTGTCATCAGTGTGACATAAGTATGCCAAGTTTGCAGTCGATACCATATTGGGAAGTGGGTTAAAATTGAGTTACAAGATTTTAGGATACAACAACAGCAACGATAGAGTGATTTAATAGAAAGCGTGTAAAAAGATTGTTTAAAATATTTTTATTTTTTATGAAAGAATATAATATTGTCATCAGTATGACATAAGTATGCCAAGTTTGAAGTCGATACCACATTGGAAGATTTGAGGATACAACAACAGCAACAATAGACAGAGTTAATCTTGATTTGAAGCTTTCGTGACTGCAAGAATCCGTACTTTTTGGTTCTTTTAAAAACAGTCTGCCTCAGCAGCAGACCACGCTTTCCCACCTGATGACGGATGCTCGTGTTGTGCCCGAAACGTCGTGATTTATTTTATTTATTCCTACGTGGACTTCACCGAAAAAACCAAAGAGCATTTCCCATAAATATGCTAAATTCCTCTTGATATGCAAATTATTTTGTCAAGACGCTCTTGCCCTCCATCCCAGCATAAATAGTCGCTCCAAGCCTGGGGCTTGTCATTCAGACTCTGTCTCCTGACAGACCTGTTCTCCACCTGAGGACGGCTGCTTGCGTTGTGGCCGAAACGTCGTGAGAATTACTTTATTATTGTTTTATTTGTATTATTTTATTACTTCCCTTCTACGTGACTTTACCGAAAGAACCAAGAAGATGAATCCCTGCAGTCACGAAAGCTTTAAATCGAAGAGTATAGAGTGAGTTAATGAAAGCGTTGTATAATAATAATCTTAAAAAACGCANGAGCGAATGATCAAACCCCCGTTGTGTGATGCGCTGAGCATGCGAGGTGCAGGTGCCAGCAATCGCAACGTGTTGGGATCGTAACAAAGAGCGCGGAGTCTTGAGTGGATTTCCCAGCTGCTCCACGGACGACGGAGCCGATGGCGATTGATGGGAACCGTCCAGAAGGTTGGCCAGGTTCCTGTTTTGCGCGTCATATCCGGTGGCGTTGCATTGTGGGAACACATCAGCAGCAACAATAACAACAACAGAGACACAAACATCAACATTACAAGCGATTTCATTTTTTTAATGAGCCGTTTTAAAATGACATCAAGATGCTCCAGAACATGGTAGGTACATTTCATTTCAGTTTCAGTTTTCATTTATTTGGTACGGCCCTGTGAGTCATTCGGCTCTTGAATCGGGTGCAACCGTAACAAACAAAAAAAACATGAACAAGAAACATCTTAAAGTGACTATGCACAAACAGAAAATCAAAGAAAAGACAGCAAAATATTGCAGAAAAAGCACCGTACACCAACGCTGTGTGCAAAAATCCCAGTGGGATGCAAGTCAAACAACAGCATGTGGAAGTAAGCTAAGTAGTTTAGCATTACAAATACAAAATAAACCCACCCTGCCCTTCTTGGTTCTTTCGGTAAAGTCCACGTAGAAGGGAAATAATAAAATAATGAAAATAAAACATAATAAAATACAATTCTCACGTGACAAGCAAGCCAGTCCTCTGTGTAAGACAGGTCTGTCGGAAAGACAGCTAGACACTAATTTGATTTTATTATGTTTNATTTATTATTTATTATTTCCCTTCTACGTGACTTTACCGAAAGACGGATGAATCCCTGCAGTCCGAAAGCTTTAAAGAAATTATATTATGTTTTATTTTATTATTTTTACTTCCCTTCTACGTGACTTTACCGAAAGAACCAAGAAGATAAATCCCTGAGTCACGAAAGCTTTAAATCAAATTTTATTATGTTTTATTTGTATTATTTTATTATTTCCCTTCTACGTGCTTTACCGAAAAATCAAGAAGATGAATCCCTGCAGTCACGAAAGTTAAATCGAATTTTATTATGTTTATTTTTATTATTTTATTATTTCCCTTCTACGTGACTTTACCGAAAGAATCAAGAAATGAATCCCTGCAGTCACGAAAGCTTTAAATCGAATTTAACCCCCTCCCCATTGCCGCACAGGATGTTCGGGCAAGGCTGTTGATTTCAGTGTCAAATGTCACGTAGTACATTATAAACTATTCTCATGACGTTATGTTTGTGGGTGCTTTGTCCGTACACGTTGTTTGTGTGTCAAAGTGTTTGACTCGTTACCGTATTTACTCTGACCGTAGGTACCACTCCATTCGAAGACGCAACACTGGCGACTCACAAAACTTTCAGAGATACGAACAAACCCCGTATTCCAGTTGCGCGGGACCGAGAGATGTAAGTTCAACCCACCGCGCAATAGATGGCGGTGGTGGCATCTACATTTCAGAAGTGAAGAACCAGTGGCTCTACATCTATAGAACTTGAAGAACCAGGGTCTACATCTATAAAGTGAAGAACCAGTGGCATCTTCATCTACAGAACGTGAAGAACCAGTGGCATCTACATCTGCAGAACGTGAAGAACCAGTGGCATCTACATCACAGAACGTGAAGAACCAGTGGCATCTACATCTGCAGAACGTGAAGAACCAGTCATCTACATCTACAGAACGTGAAGCGTGGCATCTACATCTGCAGAACGTGAAGAACCAGTGGCATCCATGCAGATGAAGACGCCACGGTTCTTCATATTCTGCAGATGTAGATACCACTGGTTCTTCACGTCTGCAGATGTAGATGCCAATGGTTCTTCATGTTCTGCAGATGTAGATGCCAATGGTCCTTTATGTTCTGCAGATGTAGATGCCACTGGTTCTTCACGTTCTGCAGATATAGACGCCACTGGTTCTTCACGTTCTGCAGATGTAGATGCCACTGGTTCTTCATGTTGCAGATGTAGATACCACTGGTTCTTCCGTTTCAGATGTAGATACTGGTTCTTCACGGTAGATGTAGATGCCACTGGTTCTTCACGTCTGCAGATGTAGATGCCACTGGTTCCACGTTCTGTAGATGTAGATGCCATGGTTCATCACATTCTGGATGTAGAGTGCCACTCGTTCTTCACGTTCTGCAGAGAGATCCACTGATTCTCACATTGCGATGTAGATGCCCCTGGTTCTTCACGTTCTGCAGATGTAGATACCACTGGTTCTTCACATTCTGCGGATGTAGATGCCACTGGTTCTTCACATTCTGCAGATGTAGATGCAACTGGTTCTTCACGTTCTGCAGATGTAGATGCCACTGGTTCTTCACATTCTGCAGATGTAGATGCCACTGGTTCTTCACGTTCTGCAGATGTAGATGCTACTGGTTCTTCACATTCTGCAGATGTAGATGCCACTGGTTCTTCACGTTCTGTAGATGTAGATGCCACTGGTTCTTCACCTTCTGCAGATGTAGATCCACTGTTTCTTCATCTGCAGATGTAGATGCCACTGGTTCTTCATCTGCAGATGTAGATCCACTGGTTCTTCATCTGCAGATGTAGATGCACTGGCTTCTCATCTGCAGATGTAGATCCACTGGTTTTTACGTCTGCAGATGTAGATCCACTGGCATCACGTCTGTAGATGTAGATCCACTCGTTCTTCATCTGCAGATGTAGATCCACTGGTTCTTCATCTACAGATGCAGATGCACTGGTTCTTCATGTTCTGCAGATGTAGATGCCACTGGTTCTTCACGTTCTGCAGATGTAATGCCACTGGTTTTCACGTTCTGCAGATGTAGATGCCACTGGTTCTTCACATTCTGCAGATGTAGATGCCACTGGTTTTCACGTTCTGTAGATGTAGATGACACTGGTTTTTCACGTTCTGCAGATGTAGATGCCACTGGTTCTTCACATTCTGCAGATGTAGATGTCACTGGTTTTTCACGTTCTGCAGATGTAGATGCCACTGGTTCTTCACATTCTGCAGATGTAGATGCCACTGGTTTTTCACGTTCTGCAGATGTAGATGCCACTGGTTCTTCACGTTCTGCAGATGTAGATGCCACCACCACCATCTATTGCGCGGTGGTTGAACTTACGGCTCTCGGTCCGAACGCGCAACTGGACATACGGACAGGTTTGTTCGTATCTCTGAAAGTTTGTGAGTCGAGTGTGATGCGTCTTTCCAATTGGGTGGTCCTACAGTAGCGTAAATACGGTAACGAGTCAAACACGAGACACTCAAAACAACGTGTACGGGCAGAGCACTCACAAACATAACGTCATGCAAGAATACGCAATAAATAAACTACTTTATATCTTGACGATTTAGTGGCAGTAATGTGTAATATTCTTGAAAATCCGGTGCTGGATGATTATCGATGGTAATCGATGATGATCAATGATATATTATAATCGATGAAAATTCGTGATAATCGATGTTATTTGATGGTAGAATATAAACAATGATGATCGATGACGATCATTTCAGATCAATGATGATCGATTATAATCGATGATAATCGATGATGATCGATGATCTACTCGTCGCGCAACCCGTGAGTGACGGCTGTGAATGTGCGACGCTGGCGACACGCAGCCGCAGTGCGGGAAGGCGCCTGGCTTACACACACACACACACNGACACACACACACAGACACACAGACACACACACACTGACACACAGAGATGCACACACACACACAGACACACACACACACACNCACACACACACACACAGACACACACACACACACACACTGACACACACACACACACACACACACACACACAGNCACACACACAGACACACACACACACACNGACACACACACACACACACACAGACACACACACACNCCAGCACCCACNCAACACAGACACCACCACACACAGACACACACACACACACACACACACACACACACACACACACACAGACACACACACAGACACACACACACANACACACACACAACACACACACNGACACACACACACACACACACAGACCCACACACACAGACACACACAGACACACACACACAGACACACACAGACACACACAGACACACACACACACACACAGACAATGACACACACACTGACACACCACTGACACACACACACAGACACACACAGACACACACACACAACACACAGACAATGACACACACTGACACACCACAGACACACACACAGACACACACATTGNCACACACAGACACACACACACACACACAGACACACACAGACACACACACACACAGACACACACAGACACACACAGACATTGACACACACACTGACATACACACACACTGACACACACACACACACTGACACACACACAGACACACACACACAGACATTGACACACACAGACACACACACAGACACACACACACAGCAACACAGACATTGACACACACAGACATTGACACACACACTGACATACACACACACAGACACACAGACACACACACACACACTAACACACACTGACACACACACACAGCAACACACACACAGACACACATACACACCAACACACACACNCAACACACACACTGACATACACACACACTGACACACACATACACAGACATTGACACACACACTGACACACACTGACACTGACACACACACTGACACACACACACTGGCACACACACTGATACACACACACTGACACACACAGACACAGACACACACACACACACACACACAGACACACACATTGACACACACACAGACACACACACACACACACACACACACACACACACACACAGACATTGACACACACACAGACACACACACAGACATTGACACACTGACACACACTGACACTGACACACACACTGACATACACATGACACACACACAGACATTGCACACACACTGGCACACANTGACACACACACTGACACACACACACANTGACACACACACTGACATACACACACACTGACACACACATTGACACACTGACACACACACATTGACACACACACACTGACACATACACACTGACACACACACACTGACACGCACACACTGACACACACACACTGACACACACACACTGACATACACACTCACTCACACACACTGACATACACACAGACTGTAGGGGCAAGTGCTGATAGCGAGCACACGGTGGTGTTGTGGTGCGGAGGTGGTTTTGGTTGGTGGTGGTNACCGTTGGTGGTGGTGACGTGTGGTGGTGANGGTGGTGGTGGTGACCGTGGTGGTGGTGGTGACGGTGGTGGTGTGGACGGTGGGACGGTGGTGTGTGGTGACGGTGGGTGGTGGTGGTGGTGGGGTGGTGGTGGTGGGTGGTGGTGACGGTGGTGGTGGTGTGTGAGGGGTGGTGGTGACGGTGGTGTGGTGACGATTGGTGGTGAAGGTGGTGGTGGTGACGTGGTGGTGGTGACAGTGGTGGTGACGGTGACAGTGGTGGGTGGGGTGTGGTGACGATGGTGGTGGTGGTGACGGTGGTGGTGCTCGTGTGGTGATGCTCTGTCCTGACGATTTTTGGAGAGTTTNCAACGCGAGAGGCCCCGTGGGTTGATTAATCACCTCCTCCCCCCACCAACCCCACACCACCGAGATGAGAACCGAAGTAGGAAGGGAAGGTGGAGTGAGGAAGCGGCACCGCCAGGAATAGAAATATAATTTCAGGGTGGCTGGGCTTCGTAATGGCCGGGTCGAGACGAACCTGCACGGTGACACCCAGGGTTGACATCCTGAGGCTCCGTGTGTCTGTCTGTGTGTGTGTCTGTGTGTGTGTCGTGGTGTGTTTGTGGTGTGTGTCTGTGTGTCTCTGTGTGTGTGTCTGTGTGTGTCANGTGTGTGTCTGTGGTGTGTCTGTGTGTGTGTCTTNTGTGTGTGTTGACCTGTGTGTGTCTGTGTGTGTGTGNCTGTGTGTTTGTGTNTGTGTCTGTGTGTGTGTCTGTGTGTGCCTGTGTGTGTGGTGTCTGTGTGTGTGTGTCTGTCCGTGTCGTGTGTGTGCCATTGTGTGTCTGTCTATGTGTGTNTGCCTGTGGTGTCTGTGGTGGTCAGTGTGGTGGTGGTGTGTCTGTGTGTGTGTGTCTGTGTGTCTGTCTGTGGTGGTGGTGCTGTGTGTGGTGTGGTGTGTGTGTGTGTCTGTGTGTTTGTGTGTCTATGTGTGTNTGTCTGTGTGGTNGGAGCGTGGTGTAGTGGTTAGCGCTCTGTGATGAGTTCGATTCCTGGCCAAGGTGAATATTGAACGGTCCTGGGCCGCCTCCCTATCGACTCAGTCTCAAATGAGTACCTGGTGCGGTGTATAAACATCGCCACTGAGCAGCGTGTTTGCTGGCCACCCCACCCCTCCCTCGGTTTAAAGGTGTCGCCAGCACTTGCCCACAGCCTGTTANGGCTATAACGTCGGGAGGGGCATCTTTATAGTTAAATTTCGATTTAAAGCTTTCGTGATTGCAGGGATTCATCTTCTTGGGTCTTTCGGTAAAGTCACGTAGAATGGAAATAATAAACAATAATAATAAACATAATAAAATAATTCTCACGACGTTTCGGCCACAACGCAAGCAGCCGTCCTCAGGTGAACAGGTCATTCAGACGGACAGACCTGTTCTTCACCTGAGGACGGCTGCTTGCGTTGTGGCCGAAACGTCGTGAGAATTATTTTATTTTTTATTATGTTTTATTATTATTGTTTCATTATTTCCATTCTACGTGACTTTACCGAAAGAACCAAGAAGATCTTTATAGTTGTCTGNGTGGAGAGGAGGCTCGTGCAGGACGCTGCTGCTACGGGTCGGGTTGGATGCAGTCGCCCCTCCAGCAAACATCTGAGGGTCAGAGGAGCGACGCTCACAACAACGAGCGCAGCGCCTCGGGCGGATAAAACGCCGCAAAAATCGGCACCGTAAGTTGGTACAGCTGGGTGGTGGTGGTGCATCTACCGTCAACTCAGTCAGCCAGCCCATGGCACCTGCCGAGGCTGCATTCGACACTTGCACGTGGCTCAAAGCGCACCTAGCCTGGCACAGGCGCCGTGACTACGTCGCATGGCGGCCACTGTTGGTACGCGCTGTCTCTGCCGTCCCTCCGGCTATCAGGAGGTCCACGATGGAGGCACTGATGCGTACGGTGTGAAAGAAGTACACCGTGCGTGATGCACGTGTAGTGGTGTTAACTACTCGCTGTTCGCAAACTGTGAGAGAGCAGATCGTAAACAAGGTTTTCCCGCTCGATCAAACGGTCAGGGTCAAATGGGGTGAGGTAGGATCCAAACGCCAGATTGGGAAGGACCAATCGGAGGTCCCACAAGGTGGCCGGGGATTGGACACCCCGGCCACGAACAAGTATAAAAGCCAGAGCGCTGAGAGCTCTTGGTTAGTTCTGCTACACGAAGACCCAAGTCGGCCGAAGACGTCTAGGACCCTGGACCAAGCCCTCCAGCCCTTGTCAGGGCTAGGGCTCAGAGTAACCAGTGGTCGGGGAGAGATCTCCTAGGTCCAGCCAGAGGACGCTGGGATTGCAGGGAGATTAGACAGCCTGCAAGGTTTCGGAGGCTTGTACCTTCTGAGGTAACGGGTGAGGGACCATATACCCCCTTAGTGTGATAGGGACTGTGTATTAAGATAATAAACAGCGTGTGCATAAAGAAGTGTAGGAGTCCGTCCTTACAACACTACACACGCGCAGCGATTGCCGGCAAGTCTGTGGCACTCTCTTTTTTTTTAGCCGATATGAAGATGATAAAATGTTAACAATATAAAAATCCGGATTTCCCCTTTCCAGACATAATAATGCGGGTGGCGGTGGTGCTTTAGAGATGTTCAAACAACGAATATTCACAGCACCCATTCTCTCTCTCGCGGGGAATCAACGAGTCTGCGTTGAGCGCGAGCATCTTGCTTGCGGCAAAAAACAAATGTCAACAGACGTGCCGTGGTATTAATAATAATGTACAGGCATTGTCTATGAAACAGATTGGCCAACAGCAGAGACAATTGATGTTTTTTTTTATGCTTGGATTGTCTTTGTGCTGTCAGGCTTTTGGGTATCGGTCTTTTGGTATACTAACACTGGTAAGAC
Organism: Lethenteron camtschaticum; assembly: GCA_018977245.1. Taxonomy (NCBI): domain Eukaryota; kingdom Metazoa; phylum Chordata; class Hyperoartia; order Petromyzontiformes; family Petromyzontidae; genus Lethenteron; species Lethenteron camtschaticum. The sequence continues at coordinate 41,926 of MU249769.1, read as the reverse complement.
AAGGCGATAGAGAACAGGGGAGATCATACAAACTCCACTCACTCTGTAGAATAGGGGAGATCATACAAACTCCACTCACTCACTGTAAAATAGGGAGATCATACAAACTCCACTCTCTTNCTGTATAACAGGGGAGATCATACAAACTCCACTCACTCTGTAGAACAGGGGAGATCATACAAACTCCACTCACTCACTCCGTAGAACAGGGGAGATCATACAAAGTCCACTCGCTCTCTCTGTAGAACAGGGGGAGATCACACAAACTCNACTCATTCACTCCGTAGAACAGGGAGATCACACAAACTTCACTCACTCTGTAGAACAGGGGAGATCATACAAACTCCACTCCCTCACTCCGTAGAACAGGGGAGATCACACAAACTCCACTCACTCCGTAGACAGGAAGAGATCATACAAACACTCTCACTCACTCCGTAGAGCAGGGGAGATCATACAAACTACCACTCACTCCGTATAACAGGGGAGATCATACAAACTCACTCACTCCGTAGAACAGGGGTGATCATACAAATTCCACTCACTCACTCCGTAGAACAGGGGAGATCATACAAACTCCACTCACTCACTCCGCAGAACAGGGGAGATCATGCAAACTCCACTCACTCACTTGTAGACAGGGGAGATCATACAAACTCCACTCACTCCGCAGAACAGGGGAGATCATACAAACTCCACTCACTCACTCTGTATAATAGGGGAGATCATACAAACTCCACTCACTCACTTTGTAGAGCAGGGGGAGATCATACAAACTCCACTCACTCTGCAGAACAGGGGAGATCATACAAACTCCACTCACTCTGTATAATAGGGGGAGATCATACAAACTCCACTCACTCACTCCGCAGAACAGGGGGAGATCATACAAACTCCACTCACTGCAGAACAGGGGAGATCATACAAACTCCACTCACTCCGTAGAACAGGGGAGATCATTCAAACTCCACTCCCTCACTGTGTAGAACAGGGGGAGATCATACAAACTCCACTCGCTCATTCTGTAGAACAGGGGAGATCATACAAACTCCACTCACTCACTGTGTAGAACAGGGGAGGTCATACAAACTCCACTCACTCTGTAAACAGGGGAGATCACACAAACTCCACTCACTCTGTAAACAGGGGGAGATCACACAAACTCCACTCACTCACTCTGTAGAACAGGGGAGATCACACAAACTCCACTCACTCACTCTGTAGAACAGGGGAGATCATACAAACTCCACTCGCTCACTCTGTAGAACAGTGGAGATCACACAAACTCCACTCGCTCACTCTGTAGAACAGGGGAGATCACACAAACTCCACTCACTCTGTAGAACAGGGGAGATAATTCAAACTCACTCACTCATTCTGTAGACAGNGGGATATCATACAAACTCCACTCACTCCGTAGAACAGGGGAGATCATACAAACTCCACTCACTCCGTAGAACAGGGGAGATCATTCAACTCCACTCACTCACTCTGTAGAACAGGGGAGATCATACAAATTTAACTCACTCACTCTGTCGAACCGGGGAGATCACACAAACTCTACTCACTCGCTCTATAGAACAGGGGAGATCATACAAACTCCACTCACTCAGGGGAGATCATACAAACTCTACTCACTCGCTCCGTAGAACAGGGGAGATCATACAACTCCACTCACTCACTCCGTAGAACAGGGGAGATCATACAAACTCCACTCACTCACTCCGTAGAACAGGGTGAGATCATACAAACTCCACTCACTCACTCCGTAGAACAGGTGGAGTTCATACAAACTCCACTCACTCACTCCGTAGAACAGGTGGAGATCATACAAACTCCACTCACTCACTCCGTAGAACAGGGGAGATCATACAAACTTCACNTGAAAATTCACCAGCGTTTGGAATCGAACCCAGNTCCCTCTTGCTGTGAGGTCAAGTTGCACCATTAACCTGTCTTCTTGATGATATCCATCACGCTTACCCTGAACCTCTAAATAGAACACTTAACACGGCCACAATCATAACCATAACACCCTAATCCCATCAACTCTCCCATCGTACTAACCCTACCTATTACCCTGACCCTCATTCCAGATTCAAAGCCCAAACCTACACTCACCCCCCTAAGCATAGCCTCTGCCCGCTAACATCATCATCTTGTTGATCTCGTTGAGAACATAAACCATCATCAGGCCAATTTCGGTCAAACTCGCAGCAGCGGCTTTTAGCTGCTGGCCATCGAACAAAAGGTTGTGGTCACCGCATCGGATGCTGTATACACTACACTATACACTACATTATCTACTATACACTACGCTATCTACTATACACTACACTATACACTACACTATACACTACACTATCTACTATACACTACGCTATCTACTATACACTACACTATACACTACACTATACACTACACTATCTACTATACACTACGCTACTATACACTACACTAGACACTCCACTATACACTACACTATACACTCCACTATACACTACACTATCTACTATACACTACACTATACACTCCACTATACACTACACTATACACTACACTATCTACTATACACTGCACGACTATACACTACACTATACACTNCACTATACACTACACTATACACTACACCATTACTATATACTACATATACACTTTATATACACTACACTATACACTACACTATACACTACACTATACACTACACTATACACTACTATACACTACACTATACACTACACTACTATATACTACATTATACACTACACTATACACTACACTATACACTATACACTACACTATACACTACACTATACACTACACTATATACTATACACTGCACTACTATACACCACACTATACACACACTATCTACTATACACTGCGCTACTATACACTGCACGATACACTACACTATACACTACACAATATACTACACTAATCACTACACTATACACTACACTATGCTCTACACTATATACTACACTATACACTACTATATACTACACCATACACTACACTATACACTACACTATACACTACAGTATACACTACACTATAAACTATACACTACACTATGCTCTACACAATATACTACACTATACACTACACACTACACTATACACTACTATATACTACACTATACACTACACTACACTATACACTACTATACACTACACTACACACTACACTAAACACTACACTATACACGACTATACACTACACTATACACTGCACTATACACTGCACTATACACTACACTATACACTACACTTTATACTACACTACACACTACACTATAACTGCACTATACACTACACTGTACACTACTATACACTACACTATACACTACACTATACACTTTTGGCTCAGCCATCCAACAAAGACGGCGCTTTCAGATGCGCTGCTTCTGCCGCCGTCTGGAACGCTCTTTGGAAGTCACGGGAGTGATGCACTTTCAAATCGTCATGTATGTTGGTGAATACTTTGTTTTAGAAGTGTTTTCAGCGTTTAGTTTGTTGTGCTTCCCCTGCATCTGGTCAACACACTTTTTCTGGCACAAGGTATTCCAACGGTTTGAATGTAATTTTGGGGTGCTGATTCCAAATCTGGCATCAGTTTTTGTCTATCATATCAGGTTTTTGAGATATCAAATATTGCATTTCCATTAAATACTGCAGAAGAAAATATTAAATAAATGTGGATATCTACATAAAATGATGTTATAAACACACTATCCTAAAATACAGCACCATATACTAAAGCAGTCACTGACTCCCAACAACTTGCAATCATAAGTGACAGAGTTAATTTCGGGTAAAATCAATTAAAATGGGGTATGCCGATAGCATAAAATGAGATGTGATGGAGCAAATCTGAGATCAGATTTTGAATCAGCACCCTGAAATTAGTCTAAACAGCTGCAAAAGTCCAGGCCAGAAAAATGTTTTTTTATTGTTGTTGTTGACCAGTGTTAGCAGAGTTGGCTAGTACAGTGCGAAAGTCACATACACACATGAGATACGGATACACATAGAACACGTAGACCCATGACTCACCACACAGAGACCCATAGGCTCTCCACACAGAGACCCATAGACACCACCAGAGACCCATAAACTCACCACACAGAGACCCATGAACTCACCACACAGAGACCCGATGAACTCNTCACACAGAGACCCATAGATCATCACACAGAGACCCATAGACTCATCACACAGAGACCCATAGACTCACACAAGACCCACAGCCACACAGAGACCATAGACTCATCACACAGAGACCCATAGACTCATCACACAGAGAGACCCATAGACTCACCACACAGAGCCCATAGGCTCTCCACACAAGACCATAGACTACCACACAGAGACCCATAGACTATACACAGAGACTATAGACTACCACACAGAGACCCATAGGCTCTCCACACAGAGACCCATAGACTACCACACAAGACTATAGACTNACCACACAAGACCCTAGACTATACACAGAGANCTATAGATTACCACACATAAACCCATAGACTCACCACACAGAAACCCATAGCCTATTAAACAATCCATAGACTATACACACAACCCACAGACTACCACACAGAAACTACAGACTCACCACACAGATACCCACACCATACACAGAGACCNATAGACTCACCACACAGACCCATAGACTCACGAAACAGAGACCCACCGACTCATCACACAGAGACCCACAGACTCATCTCACAGAGATCCATAGCCTGGCGTAAATTGAAAACTATTATTTTTAGAACTGCTGTTCGTGCTTAGTTTGTGGTCCTTCCCCTGTTTAGAATTTGGATATATTTTTAAAATATTTATTTACCAGGTAAGGCACCACTGAGCTCATGTAGATCTTTTTTGAGAACCCTCGAAACCTTAGTGACTTGGAGAAGATCTGCAAAGAGGAGTGAGACAAAATCCCTCCTGAGATGTGTGCAAACCTGGTGGCCAACTACAAGAAACGTCTGACCTCTGTGATTGCCAACAAGGGTTTTGCCACCAAGTACTAAGTCATGTTTTGCAGAGGGGTCAAATACTTATTTCCTCCATTAAAATGCAAATCAATTTATAACATTTTTGACATGCGTTTTTCCGGATTTTGTTGTTGTTATTCTGTCTCCCACTGTTCAAATAAACCTACCATTAAAATTATCGACTGATCATTTCTTTGTCAGTGGGCAAACGCACAAAATCAGCAGGGATCAAATACTTTTTTCCCTCACTGTAATTACAGCAGCAGTCAAAGTCTCGAAACGCGTGCTGATGTTGATTCTAAATGTAGTGGGGTGGAAAACCGGAGGATCCGGAGGAAAATCGACGCGACCACGGGGAGAGAGAGACGCAGACTCCAAATATACAGCAGCAGGCGTCAGACTCAGAGTCGAAACCACGACCTCCTGCACAGCAGGCGAGGTTGTTAACATCTGAACTAAACTTTTGGGGTTTTTTCAGGTGAGGACCACTGGGCTTTGTAGCTCTTCGTCAGACGCGACTTGGCCACAAACGATGGCACAATGATGTGGCTCATCACGTGGACATTTATCGAAGCCAAATCCACTAAAGGCGTGATGCAATCATGTGGAGGGGAAAACCCGCAGGACCTGGAAAACAATCCACGCGACCACGGAGAGAGTGAGAGAGAGACACGCAAACTTCAAATATACAGCAGCAGGCATCGTCAGGATCGGGATCGCACCCACGACCTCCTGTACACCAGGCGAGGTAGTCAACATCTCCTAGCCACCGTGATGTTGATGATCAGAGAGACACGCAAACTCCAAATATACAGCAGCAGGCATCGTCAGGGTCGGGATCGAACCCACGACCTCCTGTAGACCTGGCGAGGTAGTCAACATCTCCTAGCCACCGTGATGATGATGATGAGAGAGACACAAACTCCAAATATACAGCAGCAGGCATCGTCAGGTCGGGATCGAACCCACGACCTCCTGTATACCTGGCGAGGTAGTCAACATCTCCAAGCATTGCGATGTGCCAAATCCAGCCCCCTCCCCTTTCGCTCACCCTCCCCCCATCTAACGCCTCCACCCCCACCATAGCGATGTGACCTCGTTCCCTGACACTCCGATCGCTTACTCTGAGTCTGTGCCCAAGGCTCTCCCGTATGCCGAACCTCGCCACATGGGGACATCAAGACAAGTTCCCCGCACGGCTCACGCAGGATATCGAGGCAAGTGCTGTGAGCGAGGAACACCTATGAAGGAGACAAAGACAAATATCCCCCGTATAGCCACAACAGACTGTTGGGGCAAGGGCTGTTAGCAAGCACATATGAAGGTCCGCACGGAACACGATGGGTGGGTGGCCAACACCACGCCCGGGCGCCTTTGTCTCCCTAGTGGCGATGTTACACTGACACACACACAGACACAATCACACTGACACACACAGACGCAACAACAACAACCGCCATTCGCAACTAAGTGGCAGTGACGTCACCACGACGCTTGTGCCAGGCCATGTGCACCTTGAGGCCACGCGAAGTGTCGAACGCCCGCTGGCAAGAGGTCACGGGGCAGACACAGCAGGTGCCACGGGTCGACTGACTGAGATGACTGAGATGACTGGCGGTGCCCCAACTGTGCCAACTTGCTGTGCTTTAGCCACCCGGCGCTCCACTCGTTGTTGTAAGCATCACTCCTCCGCACTCTGTTGTTGTTGGAGGCGACTGCCTCCAACTGCCAGTAGCGTCATTCACGAGCCTCTCCACAGAGGCAGATCTTGACACCGCTGGTACCAGTCATCGGCAAGTCCACTCAGCTCCACGTCCTCCTGTACCACATCACTCCATCTCTTCTCTAGTCTGTGCCGCGCCCGTTTAGCCCCTCGATCCGACCGAGCAAAATCCGTTTAGGCATGCGGTGGCTGGGCATACGGGCTACATGACCCAGCCAACGCAGCCTTGCCTACCGGAGGAGCTCACCGATGGGACTTTGCCCAGATCTTTCAAGGATTGTGAGCTCCTCACACAATCCAGCCTGGTTAAACCCAGGATGTATCATACGCTTGCCAGCCAAAATGTTTCTAACCGGCGAAGATGCTCCATTAGGGGGTCACTTTTCAAGCGTAGAGAAGGAGGGCATGACGTGGCCGAGAAGACCTGAAGTTCGTGCGGAGCGACAGACCAGGTAGCTTCCACACAGCGTTGCGCAACCGATGAAAAGATATTGCCGCTCGACTGATTCGGAGTGAGACCTCTGCTGTTAAACTGGAGCCAGTCATAAGCACACTGCCAGGTATGGGAAACTCTCCACTCTCTCCACAACTGCTTCATCACCGATTGGGAGTTGTGGGGTGGAGTGTCCGATGGTACAAAATACCCAGGCAGGTGCTTAGTTTTGGTGGGCTGTGTAAAGCCCCCCTTCTTAGTGCCACGCTCCAGTCTCAGCAGCAGCATCTCCAACTCCTCCTCTGAATGAGCAGCAATTACCAAATCATCGGCATACATAACGTGGTTAACCAATAGGGAGCCATCCCTTGATCGCAGCCTCCCATTTATCTGTACCAAATGGAAATTCCCCCAGTACAGCTATTGAAGGCATCACGAACTACGTGGTCAAAATAGAGTTACATAATTGGGAGCCAAAGACATCCCTGTCGCCCCCAAGGTGAACAGGGAAGGCTCTGACTCCCGCCACGTAGTTTCACCGGCCCGCTCACCATCATGAAGGTCCTTAATGATCGTGAGCAGAGGTCAGGGACTCAAAAGCACAAAGAACAACCCAGAGCCCAGCCTACTGATGGTATCATAGGCCTTGACGAGGTCATAAAGCAGAGATGTAGGCTTGTTGGAATTCCTACACCTCTGCTGTAGCAGACGATAGAAAATATGGCATCTATGCAGGACACCCTTTCCTAAAACGCATTGGGCTCCGCAAGCCTCGCCTCAGCGTGCCTAGCAAGGTGAATAATCCTTGCAAGACCTTTCCCGCACACTGAGGAGTGAATGCCCCTGTAGTTGTTACAGTCTGTGCGGTCCCCTTCTTAAAGAGGGGACCACCAGGGCATCTTTCCAGTCCTGCGGAACTCGTCCAGTGGTCCAGACTGTTGTTATGATGTCATGTTCGGCAGTCTTGCACAAACGCCACCCTCCCTCATCTCTGCCGGTGCCTTTCCTCGTCTCAGGCTCTGGATCACCTTCAGTACTTCCTCAACACATGGCATCCAGCCACTCACAGGGGATGACTTATTCTTGCAATATTTGAGGAACCGCAGCCTCAGCAGGGTCATCCCCACTTTGTGCCACAATTTTTCCTGGCTGAGGGATTTCCCTCCCCAGGACCTCACAGAAATGCTCAGCAAATCTGCAAACCTGTTCTGGGGGTAGGAGATTGGATCACCGTTTTTTCCCCTAATGATGGTAATAGGTGTGGTGCTGCAGGTTACTTTTTGATGGAGTTAAATAGGATTTGTGATCGCGGGCCACTGAGGCGACTCATCTCATCAGCAACCTGCGACCACCACCCATCCTTGCAGCGTCTCACGGCTCTCCAACCTCTGAGCGAAGGCTGCGGTAAGCCTCCTCATTCTCTGACGTGGGATGCTTGCCGATGAGAGTGGGCCTGTCGCTTTTTCTCAGCCGGATTGAACACCTCCTTGTAAAGGGTCTTTGGGGAGATTTGGACCGTGTACCCAAAGCGGCCATTGCAGCTGCATGAGCCACAGTCCTAACCTCGCCCATTTACCCTCGACATCAGGAGGAGGGACGGGAAGATGCCAACCCCAGCTGCAAATGATGATAAAATTATCGCTGGTAACTTTCTTCAGCTAGCTGAACCAGGCCGCTGTGGGTTTTAATGGGGTCATGGGTGTACACCCACCACCGGAGTGGAAGAATGGCAGGCGCATCTTACAGATGAAAAGCCGATGTCAGTGGGAAGATCAGCTCCCGATATCTCCTGGTGTCAAGGACATTGGACCGCATCCGCTGTTCCGTCACTATGTAGTCCAGCAGATGTTCATGCTTGGACCTGACGTGCATGTTGTTNGGATGCGCCAATGCGGAACAGGTGTTGGTAAATGCAACCCCATGGTTGCACAATAGTCTAGCAGCCTCTGCCGTTGTTATTGAGCTCATCTGGCCCATGCCTTCCAATCACTCCAGACCAGGTGCCAGCATCATGGCCAACTCGGGATTGAAGTCACCCAACAAGATGTCTCTGTCCCGATGGCCACTTAGCCAGCACCTGTGACAGGAGGTCATAGAAGGCATCTGACTCATCGGCCTTGCCTGAACCCAAAGTAGCCTTGGGCTTACAGCTTCCCACACCTCACCGCCACGCTCCCACGCCTCCTCCATTTCTTTGTTCAGAAGAAGAGCCACTCCCTGTTGTTTGGCAGTCTCCTGCCCGAGTAGAGGACTGTCCACCCCTCATGGTGGCAGGAGGCAGAGCCGTCCACCGGACCTCCTGAATGCCACAGAGATCCAGGCGGTACCGTCCAGCTCCCGACAGAGGAGAGGCAGCCTCTCCTCCGCAGCGAACCTTCGACCATTCCACGTGGCCACACACTGTGGGTTTTGCTGGTTCTGACGAAACAACAAACAGCACACTGACACACACTCAAAGACAAAGATCCCCCGTACAGCCTTAACATACTGTAGGGCAAGTGCTGTTTGCGAGAACCTATAAGGCTGGCATGGCACACGAGTGGGTGAGTGGTGATGTTTACACACCGCACCAGGTACTCATTTGAGGTTGATTCGACCTAGCGGAGGTTCTGGACCGATTCAGATAATCGTCACCGGTGTTCGCCGTGAACAGAAATTGAACGCTGGTCGCCAGCTTAGTAGCGCGCTAACCGCTACATTACCGCTCCCCACTGACAGACACACGCACTGACTCATCACACACGCACGCGCGCACTTTTACAACCACGCATAACGCTCAGCTCGTAAAACTGGAACCATAACACGGGAAGGAACAAAAACGAAACGAAAAAAATGTGCAAACTACGTAGAAAAATAATAATTACAAAGCAGGCCATTGCGCTGCCGCTAGCGTGGCTTTCTGCCGAGTGGAGTTTTCCGAACTCCAGAGAGAAGCGGCCATAAATCAAATGCGAATTAAATATTAAAAATGAAAAAAAAACAGATACGTGCAAAAAATCGGAGTGGCGATCCAAAAGTGTCAGACGACTTTTTTTTCTTCTTGGTTCTTTTGGTAAAGTCACGCAGAACAGGTCTGTCGAGAAGACAGAGTCTGAATTTCAGACTCTGTCTTCTCGACAGACCTGTTCTTCACCTGAGGACGGCTGCTAGCGTTGTGGCCGAAACGTCGTGAGAATTATTTTATTATGTTTTATTTTTATTATTTTATTATTTCCATTCTACGTGACTTTACCGAAAGAACCAAGAAGATGAATCCCTGCAGTCACGAAAGCTTTAACACTACTTTTTTTCTTCTTCGTTCTTCGCTTTGCCCGGTGCACTGTCGTGAAAAAGAAAAGAATCGAGCGGAGAAATGTAAAGTGGACGGTGCATGTGGTGTGAGATCGGCTGGTCCGTGGTAGACGGAAACAAATAGAGCAGCTGCGGTGGTTCTGATACATTAACTACCTCGCCTGGTATACAGGAGGTCGTGGGTTCGATCCCGACCCTGACGATGCCTGCTGCTGCTGTATATTTGGAGTTTGCGTCTCTCTCATCTCATCATCACGGTAGCTAGGCGATGTTAACTACCTCGCCTGGTATACAGGAGTCGTGGGTTCGATCCCGACCCTGACGATGCCTGTTGCTGTATATTTGGAGTTTGCGTCTCTCTCATCATCATCATCACGGTAGCTAGGCGATGTTAACTACCTCGCCTGGTGTACAGGAGGTCGTGGGTTCGATCCCGACCCTGACGATGCCTGCTGCTGTATATTTGGAGTTTACGTGTCTCTTATCTCATCATCACGGTGGCTAGGAGATGTTGACTACCTCGCCTGGTGTACAGGTCGTGGGTTGGATCCCGACCCTGACGATGCCTGCTGCTGTACATTTGGAGTTTGCGTCTCTCTCATCATCATCACGGTGGCTAGGTGATGTCAACTACCTCGCCTGGTATACAGGAGGTCGTGGGTTCGATCCCGACCCTGACGATGCCTGCTGCTGTACATTTGGAGTTTGCGTCTCTCTTATCATCATCATCATCATGGTGGCTAGGAGATGTTGACTTCCTCGCCTGGTCTACAGGAGGTCGTGGGTTGGATCCTGACCCTGACGATGCCTGCTGCTGTACATTTGGAATTTGCGTCTCTCTCATCATCATCATCATCATCACGGTGGCTAGGAGATGTTGACTACCTCGCCTGGTATACAGGAGGTCGTGGGTTCGATCCCGACCCTGACCATGCCTTGTCGATGTTTGGGGTTTGGGTGTCTCTCTCCCGTGGGTTTTTCTCTGGGTTCTCCGGTTTTCCCTCCACACCAACATCGCGCGTCTAGAGTATGCGGCTGCTGCTGTAAATGCCGGTTACATAAGCTCACTTCGTAGAGTCTATGAGTTGTGATAGCCACATCGCTTTTCTGAAAAAGAGCTGCATAGCTCTGTGGGGCCTTACCTGGTAAAATATCAAGAATAGTTTATTTGAGTTGAAGATCGCGGGTTCTAATAGCCTGCCAGAAGTTACATATTTATATATTTAAAATGAAATTAAATGTTTGTGTCAAACCACACCCAACAAAAACACTCCCAAATTATGCATTTAGTTTTTTCCCCCGTACTTGAAAACGTGTTCCTGTACTTTCAGTGAGGGAAAAAAGTATTTGATCCCCTGCTGATTTTGTACGTTTGCCCACTGACAAATAAATGATCAGTCTATAATTTTAATGGTAGGTTTATTTGAACAGTTAGAGACAGAATAACAACAACAAAATCCAGAAAAACGCATGTCAAAAATGTTATAAATTTATTTGCATTTTAATGAGGAAAATAAGTATTTGACCCCCTTTCAATCAGAAAGATGTCTCGCTCCCAGGTGTCTTTTATACAGGTAACGAGTTGAGATTAGGAGCACCTAATCTCAGCTTGTTACCTGTGTTGTGTTGTAGTGGACGGACTTCTAAACGTCTTGATGGCACACACTGTTTATCATCTTAACACACAGTCTCCTGACCCTGCACAGCTCACACTCACTCTTCGCTCCTATTCTACGAAGGTACAGCCTTCGGCCTTGCTGTCTATCTAATCTTCCCGCTAGCCCAGCGTCCTCCGGCTGGGACCTAGGGGAGCCACACTGACCCTCCGCTGGCCCGGCAAGTCCCCGACCTCTGGTCGCTCAGGACCTTCGCCCTGACAAGGGCGGGAAGGCTTGGTCCAGGGTCCTATCCAGGACCTCTCTCCCCTGACCACCGGTGACTCTGAGCCCAGCCCTGACAAGGGCGGAAGGCTTGGTCCAGGGTCCTATCCCCAGGACCTCTCTCCCCTGACCACTGGTGACTCTGAGCCCAGCCCTCACAGGGCGGGAAGGCTTGGTCCAGGGCCCTATCCAGGACCCATCTCCCCTGACCACTGGTGACTCGAGCCCAGCCCTCACAAGGGCGGGAAGGCTTGGTCCAGGGCCCTATCCATGACAATCTCCCCTGACCACTGGTGACTCTGAGCCCCAGCCCTCACAAGGGCGGGAAGGCTTGGTCCAGGGCCCTATCCATGACCATCTCCCCTGACCACTGGTGACTCTGAGCCCAGCCCTCACAAGGGCGGGAAGGCTTGGTCCAGGGCCCTATCCATGACCATCTCCCCTGACCACTGGTGACTCTGAGCCCCAGCCCTGACAAGGCGGGAACCAGGGCCCTATCCAGGACCTACTCCCCTGACCACTGGTGACTCTGAGCCCCACCCTCACGAGGGCGGGAAGGCTTGGTCCAGGGTCCGAGATGTCTTCGGCCGACTTGGGTCTTCGTGTAGCAGAACCAACCAAGAGCTGTAAGCGCTCTGGCTTTTATACCTGTTCGTGGCCGGGTTGACCAATCCCCGGCCACCTCGTGGACCCCTCCGATTGGTCCATCCCAATCTGGCGTTTAGATCCTTCCTCACCCCATTTGACCCTGACTGTTTGATTGAGCGGGAAAACCTTGTTTACTAACTGCTCTCTCACAGCTTGCGAACAGCGAGTAGTTAACACCACTACACCTGTATAAAAGACACCTGTTCACAGAAGCAATCAATCAATCAGATTCCAAACTCTCCACCATGGCCAAGACCAAAGAGCTCTCCAAGAATGTCAGAGACAAGATTGTAGACCTACACAAGGCTGGAATGGCTACAAGACCTGAGAGAAAGAGAGAGGGGTGGAAAGATAAGAGACCACGACCCAGGTCTTGAACCCAGGTTCTCAGTCAAGTGACTCAATATCTCCGACATGGCCATTATGAACTCCTGACACAGAGAGAGATTAGACAGACCCAGTCTTGAACCCAGGTTCTCAGTCAAGTGACTCAATATCTCCGACATGGCCATTATGAACTCCCTGAGACAGAGAGAGATTAGACAGACCCAGGTCTTGAACCCAGGTTCTCAGTCAAGTGACTCAATATCTCCGACATGGCCATTATGAACTCCCTGAGACAGAGAGAGATTAGACAGACCCAGGTCTTGAACCCAGGTTCTCAGTCAAGTGACTCAATATCTCCGACATGGCCATTATGAACTCCCTGACACAGAGAGAGATTAGACACCCAGACCCAGGTCTTGAACCCAGGTTCTCAGTCAAGTGACTCAATATCTCTGACATGGCCATCATGAACTCCCTGAGACAGAGAGAGATTAGACACCCNGACCCAGGTCTTGAACCCAGGTTCTCAGTCAAGTGACTCAATATCTCCGACATGGCCATTATGAACCTGAGAGAGAGAGACAGAGGTCGAACCAGGTTCTCAGTCAAGTGACTCAATATCTCTGACATGGCCATCATGAACTCCCTGAGACAGAGAGAGTTAGACACCCACGACCCAGGTCTTGAACCCAGGTTCTCAGCAAGTGACTCAATATCTCCGACATGGCCATTATGTTGACACAAGAGAGATTAGACAGACCCAGGTCTTGAACCCAGGTTCTCGTCAAGTGACCAATTCTCTGACATGGCCATTATGAACTCCCTTACACAGAGAGAGATTAGACACCCAAACCCAGGATTGAACCCAGGTTTCAGTCAAGCTGCTAATATCTCTGACATGGCCATCATACTCCCTGAGACAGAGAGAGATTAGACAGACCCAGTCTTACCCGTTCTCAGCAATTGACTCAGTTTCTCTGACATGGCCATTTGAACTTGCTAGAGACACTCATGGGCTGAACTCATGATATTCTGTGTGGGGGAGTGGTGGCGCAGTGGTTAGCCACTTACGCTACGAACCCGGCAGTGACCGGAGTTTCCCCGTGACAATACAGGAGACATTTGAATCAGTCCTGGGCCCCCAAGGTCACTCAGCCTCAAAAGTCCGCGTGTGTTAAACAATGTCATTGGGGGAGACAAAGGCGGTCGTGGTGCTGGCCACGTGACCACTCGTGTGCCTTGCCGGCATTGGCAGGTGCTGCTCGCTAACAGCACTTGCCCCAGCAGTCTGTAAAGGCTATTTAGGGATCTTTGTCTTTGCCATAGGTCCTACTTGCTCACAGCACTTGCCACGATATTCCGCGTGGGCTACACGGGGCACCTTTGTCTTTGTCATAGACCCTACTTGCTCACAGCACTTGCCACGATATTCCGCGTGGGCTACACGGGGGATCTTTGTCTTTGTCTCACAGCACTTGCCACGATATTCCGCGTGGGCTACACGGGCACCTTTGTATTTGTCTCACAGCACTTGCCACGATATTCCGCGTGGCCTACACGGGGCACCTTTGTATTTGTCTCACAGCACTTGCCACGATATTCCGCGTGGGCTACACGGGCACCTTTGTATTTGTCTCACAGCACTTGCCACGATATTCCGCGTGGCTACACGGGCACCTTTGTATTTGTCTCACAGCACTTGCCACGCTATTCCGCGTGGGCTACACGGGGACCTTTGTCTTTGTCTCACAGCACTTGCCACGATATTCCGCGTGGGCTACACGGGGCACCTTTGTATTTGTCTCACAGCACTTGCCACGATATTCCGCGTGGGCTACACGGGGCACCTTTGTATTTGTCTCACAGCACTTGCCACGCTATTCCGCGTGGGCTACACGGGGACCTTTGTATTTGTCTCACAGCACTTGCCACGATATTCCGCGTGGGCTACACGGGGACCTTTGTCTTTGTATTTTCTGTAGGTCACTGCCGCTCGCGATGTCCCTCCGCGGACAATGGCGGCGATGATTGGAGCGGCTTCCTGCCCGCTGAGGAATTTCAATCAGCTGACGAGGTGAAGGCAAAGGTCACCCAGGTAGCCGCGTGCAGTCTGTCAGGGAGAGGGGGGCAAGTGCAGTACGCGAGCACACCCCCCCCCCCTTGTGAAGGAAGTCGGGGAAAACTGTGGTGCGCCACGGCACGGCCGCCTTTGTCTCCCCTCACGCACCGCACCCTGGGTGGACATTTGAGGCTGAGTCGGCCTAGGGGAGGAGGTTCCCCGGTTCAGGTGATCGTGAGCGGGGATCGAACTCGGGACGCCGGGTTCGGAGCGCAGCGCGAACCGCAACACCGCCGCTCCCCTATAAACAGCGCCAACTCCGCGCACGCACACAGACACACACACACGCACACGCACGCAACGCACGCACACACGCACACACGCACACACACACACGCACACACACACACACACAGACACACACACACGCACACACACGCACACACACAGACACACACACACGCACACACACAGACACACACACGCACGCACACACGCACACAGACACACACACACGCACACACACACACGCACACACGCACACACACAGACACACACACGCACGCAAACGCACGCACACACGCACACACACAGACACACACACACGCACACACACGCACACACACACAGACACACACACAGACACACACANGCGCACACACGCACGCAAACGCACGCACACACGCACACACACAGACACACACGCACACACACACAGACACACACACACACGCACGCAAACGCACGCACACACGCACACACGCACACACACACACACGCACACACACAGACACACACACGCACACACACACGCACACACACAGACACACACGCGCACACACGCACACACACAGACACACAAACGCACACACACACACACACAGAGACACACGCACATGCGCACACACAGCACGAACACACACACACGCACGCGCACACGCACACACGCACACACACGCACGCACACACGCACACACACGCACACACACACAAACATACACACATAGACACACACACATGCGCACACACACGCACGAACACACACACATACACGCAAACACGCACACACACACACGCACACACGCACAGACACACGCACACACATAGACACACACACATGCACACACACACACGAACACACACACGCACGCACACACGCACACAGACACACACATGCACGCTATAGACTACGATATAGACTACACTATACACTACACTAAACGCTACAATATACCCTACACTATACACTACGCTATACAACACACTATACACAATACTATACACTGCACTATACACTACACTATACACTACACTATACACTGCACTGTACACTACTATACACTACACTATACACTACACTGTACACTACACTATACACTACACTGTACACTACACTATATACTACTATACACTACACTATACACTACACTATACACTACACTGTACACTACTATACACTAAAATACACTACACTATACCCTACACTATACACTACACTGTACATTACTATACACTACACTATACACTGCACTTTACACTACACTATACACTACACTATACACTGCACTTTACACTACTATACACTACACTATACACTAAAATACACTACACTATACACTACACTATACACTACACTACACACTACACTATACACTATACACTACATTATACACTATACACTACACACTACACTGTACACTACACTATGCACTACACACTACACTGTACACTACACTATACACTACATTATACACTACACACTACACTATACACTACACTATACACTACACTATACTACACTACACTATACACTGCACTTTACACTACTATACACTACACTATGCAGTACACTATACACTACTATACACTACACTATACACTACATTATACACTACACTACACACTACACTACTATACACTACACTATACACTACATTATACACTATACACTACACACTACACTGTACACTACACTGTACACTACTATACACTACACACTACACTGTACACTACACTATACACTACACTACTATATACACACTACACTGTACACTACACTGTACACTACTATACACTACATTATACACTACACTCCACACTACACTATACACTACACTACTATACACTACACTACGCACTACACTATACACTACACTGTACACTAGTGCTGTACTAGTCACGAATTGGCTACGCTCCGTTCACGTGACAAACCCCCCCTCCCCCACCGACTAATTGTCTGCGTCGGGTGGTGGCGGGTTTTAACGACACAACATTTACATACAACAACCACAACAACAACAACAACCACAACAACAACCGCTCTATCACGGACGAGATCGGTGGCGAATTCCTCCTGCTGCTGCTGCTGCAGCAACAACAACAACGACGATTTCGACTCCGTGTCGAGCTGACGTCCACTCGTTCGGCTCCGTCCGTGACCTCGGGTGACCTCAGGTGACCCCGGATGACCCCGGGTGACCTCGGGTGACCGCTGGTGACCCCGGATGACCCGTGTGACTTCGGGTGACCGCTGGTGACCCCGGATGACCCGTGTGACCTCGGGTGATCTTGGGTGACCCTGGGTGACCTCGGGTGATCTTGGGTGACCCGGGTGACCTCGGGTGACCTCGGGTGACCTCGAGGGTCACGGATCGTTCGCGAAGATGGAAGCGACGCTTGAAGAGTCGGCGCTCGCTGCAACACTCCGCGGTCGGACGCGGCGGCGTATCGTCCGACGTTTCGGACAGAGCCCCCGTTTGTTCCCTGCTCATAATGATGGCGTGCATTGGTGAAAGGGTCATTGCCCGAAACGTCGGCTGTCATCTACGGCCTGGTGTTGTTGTTGTTGTTTACGGTGCGCTGACATGTGTTTCCGTTGCACATCGCCGAATCCGAATATCGCGTTCAGCGCGGAGGAATCCGATGAGCCGTGAAGCTCTTCGTTCGGTGGACGTCGAGTACATGGACACACACACAAAGTGTAGAGGAGTAAAATGGGGACGTGACGTCAGGTGTGCCGTTCAGTGCGATGACGTCACGTCTCCTGGGGTACTTAAGGGAGACCCCGTGATGTAAGCGGGTCACTGTGGGAACGTGTAGAGTAAGAAGGGTGAAGAGGGACCAGGGGTAGAGAGAGGGATCGAGTGGTGAGTCTGGGGAGAAGCCGGTGGTAGCCGTAGAGGTGCTTCTCTAGATTTGAAGCTTTCGTGACTGCAAGGATTCATAGTTGGGTTTTTTCGGTGAGTCACGTAGGTAAAAAATTATAATTAATAAAAGTAAAATAAAAGTAAAATAAAAATCACGACGTTTCGGAGGCAACACAAGCTTCCTTCTTCAGCGTGCTGTGACGGTTCCACCTGAAGACGGAAGCTTGTGTTGCCTCCGAAACGCGATTTTTATTTTATTTTTTCTATTAATTTTAATTTCTTACCTACGTGACTTTACCGAAAAAACCCACGAATAGGTGCTTCTCTCTCCGCTCGGTGGAGTCGGCAGAGTCCCCGATCCGACACGAGAGAGAGAGCCGGAGCAGCCGGCAGGGACCCCGACTCAGAGTAGGACCCCCNTAGCCCCTGGGAGTTGTGTACCCTGCTGTGTAGTATTGTAACAGCTTTAATAAACCCTGGCGAAAGCCCTTAACTTACCTCTGTCTACGAGTATGTCCGTCGGAACTTATCTACACTTGTACGCATACAGAGGCGCTTTAATCAGGTGAAAAAAATCGAGCGGCGTTTTTCCAACACAACATTTATACTTAATTTGGAGCTTTCGTGACTGCAGGAATTACTCTGTGGTTCTTTCGGTAAAGTCACGTAAAAAGAGAAAGTAATAATTAAATACTAGCATACGACGTTTCGATTGTAACACAAGCAATCATCATCAGGTATAAATGAAATAGAAACACAAATCTAGTAGACTTAAAATGTAATGTAATACAACAGAGAGTCGGATAACATAACAGTCAACACCCTACCTGGTTCTTCCTGAGAATGCTAAATTTGAGAGATAAAACACAGAACCAGAGACATATAGACAGACATATAAGCAGACAGATATCACAGAGATACATAGAGGTCTGACTACATGTGTCTAGTATNTCTGTGTTTAATCTCTTCTCAAATTTAGCATTCTCAGGAAGAACGTAATCAACCAGGTCGGGTGTTGACTGTTATGTTATCCGACTCTCTGTTGTATTACATTACATTCTAAGTATACTAGATTTGTGTTTCTATTTAATTTATACCTGATGATGATTGCTTGTGTTGCAATCGAAACGTCGTATGCTAGTATTAATTTATTATTTTCTTTCATGCGCGACTTCACCGAAAGAACCAAAAAGTTTACAACATTTATATACAACGACAAAAACAGGGACGAAATTGGTGGCGAAAAAATGTGGCGGTCTTTTTTAAATCCTTTATAATAATTTCGCTTGCTTGCTTGCTTAGGACCGTTCAAATCTTTCGGTCGTTTTTTAACCAATCGAGCTGACATTTTGCACACAGACTCGTTGTGCGAGACAATTAATGTTCGTGAAAAAAAATTTCAAAAATTTTACACTCATTAGGCAAAACATTTTTATTTTACATTTATTCAAAAATAACTCATTCATGGCTTTGGCTGAACGTCACAGTGTAGGATCCCAGAGCGTAACCCCTCCACAGGCCGTGGCGGAGTAGCGCAGTTGGTAGCGCCCTCGCTTCCCATGCCAAAGGTCGCGGGATCGATCCCCGCGTCCTCCACAGGCGAATATATTTTTAAATCCTTTTTATTAAGTTCGCTTGCTTGCTTAGGACCGTGCAAATCTTTCGCTCGTTTTTTAACCCACTTCCCGTGATCCAATCGAGCTGACATTTTCCACACATACTCGTTGTGCGTGACAATTAATGTTCGTGGAAAAAACTTCCAAAATTGTACACTTTTTAGGACAAAAATATTATATTTAATTACCAATTGCTTAATAATGCAATGCAATCATCTGACCCATAGGTGGCAACCATCTCAAGCCAGAGGACGAGAGGACTCTAGCCGCCACGCATATAAAGGATTTATAGTGAAAACTTTGTTTTTACGGGTTATACTTATTTCACCTGATGACGATTGCTCGTGTTGCGATGGAAACGTCGTGATTTTTTTAAAAATATTTTTCTACCTCCGTGACTTTACCAGAACACCCAAAGAGTGTGAATCACTGCAGTCACGAAAGCTTCAAGTCAAGAATTTTAATCGCGTTTATTTTTACTAAAATTACTTTGTTCTTTGTTTATGCATTTATTGTGAAAATTCCGTCACAGTTCCTATGATCACTCTTTCATTGCTTTCATGGCTTTATTTTGGTGATTTCGAAAAGTGTATTGGTTTAGCCATGTTTGTTTGTTGTAGTACAGAGTTAGACTGATGGCCTTAATCTAAGTTGTCTTGTGGTTCTTGTTGTTGTTTGACTTGCATCCACTGGGATTTTTGCACACAGCGTTGGTGTACGGTGTTTTTTTCTGCAATATTTAGCTCTCTTTACTTAGATTTTCTGTTTGCACTCAGTCACATATTCACTTGAAGATGTTTTTTTGTTCATGTTTTTGTTTGTTGCGGTTGCACCCGATTCAAG
This sequence comes from Lethenteron camtschaticum, assembly GCA_018977245.1. Classification (NCBI taxonomy): domain Eukaryota; kingdom Metazoa; phylum Chordata; class Hyperoartia; order Petromyzontiformes; family Petromyzontidae; genus Lethenteron; species Lethenteron camtschaticum. The sequence continues at coordinate 20,958 of MU249769.1, read as the reverse complement.
AGCCGAATGGCTCACAGGGCTATGCCTAATAATGAACGTGAACTTGAACTTGAGGTAATGCCTTCACTGGGCTGCAAATTTTTTTTCCCGTGTTCAGAAACGACCCTGGCCTACCACAAATAACAGCGGCTCAACGGAGTGAGCTCATCACCATCATCATCACCATCGTGTGGAAATGTACAGAAGTAGCCAAATATTCTGAAAAGCTTAGAGATGTTGATTCTAAACGTGTAAGGGGAAAACCGCAGGAGGAGCTAGAGACACACTCCATGCGACCACGGGCAGAGAGAGAGACGCAGACTCCAAATACATGTAATGCGGGCGTAAACGGCCCTCCGGAGGTGACGTCAGGAGGGGAGGAGTTAGGTCACGTGGGGGGTGAGGGGTTAGGCTATAGAAGGAGGGGAACCGGAAGAGGAGAGGGAGTGACGGGGAACCAGGAACAGAGAGAGGCCACGAAGGCGAAGCGGAGGTGGCGAGATCGCCACGAACACGGGGAACGAGGATCGGCACGTTGGCCAGCGGTGACCGACCCGAAGCAGCGAGGAGGCTGCAGTCAGCAGCGGGGCTGCACAGAGAGTCAGCAGCGGGGCTGCATACAGAGTCGGCAGCGGGTCTGCATACGGTAGCAGCCAGAGGGTCTGCACATAGGGTAGCAGCGGGAGTCTGCATAGGGGTAGCAGCGAGGCTGCAGGGAGAGAACAGTGGTTACGGTGGACGAAGCAGAGAGTCTGCGGGAAGGGAAAGGAAGCTATAATAGCAGTGAACAGCCGGGGGCTACAAATACAGGGTTATAACAGAGTGCCGTGTGGGAGAAGACAAGAACCCAATAAAAGACACGAAGACAGAAAGAAGTGTCTGAGTCCTTTTATTACATACACAACAGCAGCAGACATCGTCAGGGTCGGGATCGAACCCACGACCTCCTGCATACCAGGCGAGGTAGTTAACATCTCATAGCCATAATGATGAGAGAGAGACGCAGACTCCAAATATATAGCAGCAGCAGGCATCGTCAGGGTCGGGATCGAACCCACGACCTCCTGCATACCAGGCGAGGTAGTCAACATCTCCAAGCCACCGTGATGATGATGATGAGAGAGAGAGAAACGCAGACTCCACATATACAGCAGCAGACATCGTCAGGGTCGGGATCGAACCCACTACCTCCTGCACACCAGGTGAGGTAGTCAACATCTCCTAGCCACCGTGATGATGATGAGAGAGAGAAAGCGCAGACTCCACATATGCAGCAGCAGCAGACATCGTCAGGGTCGGGATCGAACCCACGACCTCCTGCAGACCAGGCGAGGTAGTCAACATCTCCCAACCACCGAGGTGCCCATATATCCATAAATATATATATTTCTAAAGATAAATATGAATATGCCCTGATGGTCGTTTGTTGGTGATACGATTCAACGCTTCATCCAAACCGTCACGCGTTCCTCCACTCGTGGCTGACGTTGTCAAACTGGAAGGCGGCGCTTTGTAGCTGCGGCAATCCCCCTTCTCTAGCTGCTCTCCTGAGGAATTTCAATCAGCTGTGGAGGGATGGGAGGGACGGGGCGCAGTGGGTGATGGAGGGAGGGAGCGGGGGGGGCGCAGTGGGAAGGAGGGATGGGAGGGAGGGGGCGGGGGGGGGGGCGCAGGGCGGGAGGGATGGGAGGGAGGGGGCGCAGGGGNAGGGAGGGAGGGAGCGGGGGGGGCGAGGGGGAAGGAGGGAGGGAGGGAGGGGGCGCAGGGGGAGGGAGGGAGGGAGCGGGGGGGGAGAGATGGGAGGGAGGGGGCGCAGGGGAGGGAGGGCGGCGCAGGGGGGAGGGATGGGAGGGAGGGGGCGCAGTGGGTGGGAGGGAGGGAGCGGGGGGGGCGCTGGGTAAGGAGGGATGGGAGGGAGGGGGCGCAGGGGGAGGGAGGGAGGGAGCGGGGGGGGGGCGCAGGGGGAAGGAGGGGGCCGAGGCAGTAAGAAGGGAGGGAGCGGGGAGAGGGAGGGGGTGGAGGGAGGGAAGGGCTGGGGGGAGGGAGTGGGGGAGGGAGAGAACGGGGAGAGGGAGGAGGGAGTGAGGGAGTGGGGGAGGGAGCGGGGAGAGGGAGGGGTGGAGGGAGTGAGGGAGTGGGGGAGGGGGTGGGGGGAGGGGGTGGAGGGAGTGAGGGAGAGGCGCAGGGGGAGGGAGGGAGGGAGCGGGGGAGGGAGCGGGGAGAGGGAGGGGGTGGAGGGAGGGGTGGGGAGAGGGAGGGAGTGGGCGGAGGGAGTGAGGGAGAGCAAAGTGCCGACTACAGCGAGTTTCCACTGAGTAAAAAAAAAANCAGAGCGAGCGCAGAGAGGGGGTGGAGAAAGGGAGGAGTGGGGGGAGAGAGGCAACGAGAGAGGGAGGGAGGGAGGGCGAGGGGTGGAGGGAGGGAGGGAGTGGAGTGGGGGAGGGAGTGGGGAGGGAGGGAGTGGGGGAGGGAGTGGGGGAGGGAGTGGGGGGGGAGTGGGGGGAGGGAGTGGGGNAGGGAGTGGGGGNAGGGAGTGGGGGAGGGAGTGGGGGAGGGAGGGGGGAGGGAGGGGAGGGAGTGAGGGAGGGAGGGAGTGGGGGGAGGGAGTGGGGGGAGGGGAGGGGGGTGGTTAGTTTCGGTCCGTGTGCTTACATCTACATGTGCACACAATGTCCTCTCAGCTCCAAAACAAAGATAAAGCGGCCCACCCTCGTGTAGCCTCCACAGACAAGGGTTGTGTGTGCCCGTGTCTTTGTGTGTGTGTCCGTGTGCGTGGGGAGCGGTGGTGCAGCGGTTAGCGCGCTGCGCTCCGAACCCGCTGCGAACCGAGGTTTCGATTCCCGCTCACGGGCCAACACCACAGTGACGATTATTGTCAGAACCGGTCCTGGGCCTCCATCCCCTAGGTCGACTCGGCCTCAAATGAGCACCCGGCGCTGTGTTACAAAGGCGGCCGGGCGCGAGGCTGGCCACCCACCCCACCCACCCTGACGTGTGCCACAGACTCACGAACAGCACTTGCCCCAACAGTTTGGTGAGGCTACACGCAGGGGGGGGAATCTTTGCCTTTGCTTCATTGACAACGCGCGGCCGCCTTTGTCTCCCCCGTCGCTGACGTTTGGACACCGCAGCCAGTTTGGGCATTTGAGGCTGAGCCGACCTGGGGAAGTCCCACCACCGCATCCCGCCACTCGCCTTGAGCGCACGTGACACAAGCACGGTGAAGTCCTTCACTCATTCGTGCATTCCTTCATTCATTCATTCCTTAAGCGGTCTCAGTCCTGACCCTCTCGTCCTCCGTCTCGACTTTCATTCATTCATTCATCAATTCGTTCCCTTAAACCTCGTATTGGGCATTCATTCCGCGTGTGCGCCACGCTCTCGTTCATTCGCTCTTCATTCCTCCTCTCACTCCGTGTATCTCTCCCCCACCCTCCCCCCCCCCGTGCCCCCGCCCCCTGCAAACCTCCTTCCTTCTTCGTTCCTAACTCATTCTTCCTCGTCGAGTTCACGCCACACTCGCAGGCGGCGATGTTCAGCAACACAAAACAAGCACAACACACGCGCAGGGCCTGTCCGCTTTGACTCCCTCGAGGCGAAATCATTCCCAATAAAGCCCCCCCGCCCGCCCCCACGGAAATACACACACTGACACACACACTGACACACACAATCACACACCAGACACACACACACTGACACTCACACTGACACACACACACTGATACACACACAGACACACACACACTGACACACACACACACACACACACCGACACACACACACTGACACACATACACACTGACACACACACAGACACACACACTGACACACACACTCACACTGACACACACACACTGACACACATACTACACTCACACTGACACTCACACTGACACACACACTGACACTCACACTGACACACACACANTGACAAGCACACACTGACACACACACTGACACTNACACTGACACACACACTGACACACACACAGACACACACACACACACTGACACACACACACTGACACACACACACAGACACACACACACTCGACACACACACTGACACACACACANTCACACACACACACACACACACACACACACACCACACACACACACCCACACACACAACAACCGCCATTCGCCACGAAGTGGCGGTGACGTCACCACGACGCTTGTGCCAGGCCATGTGCACCTTGAGGCCACGTGAAGTGTCGAACGCCCGCTGGCAGGAGGTCACGGGGCAGACCCAGGTGCCACGGGTCGACTGACCGAGATGAGTGGCTGATGCACCACCTGTGCCCCCTACTGTACCAACTTGCTGTGCTTTAGCCACCCGGCGCTCCGCTCGTTGTTGTGAGCGTCGCTCCTCCGCCCTCCGTTGTTGTTGGAGGGCGACTGCCTCCAACTGCCCAGTAGCGTCCTTCACGAGCCTCCTCCACAGAGGCCGATCTTGACACCGCTGGTACCAGTCATCGGCAAGATCACTCAGCTCCACGTCCTCCTGTACCACACAACTCCATCTCTTCTCCAGCCTCCTCGATCCTGCCGAACAAAAGCTGTTTAGGCATGCGGTGGCTGGGTATGCGGGCTACATGACNCAGCCAACGGAGGAGCTCACCGATGGGACTTTGCCCAGATCTTTCAAGGATTTGTGAGTTCCTCACACAATCCAGCCTGGTTAAACCCAGGATGGATCGTAGGCAGCCAGCCTAAATGTTTCCAACCGCGAAGATGCTCCATTAGGGGCCACGTTTCGCAAGCGTAGAGAAGGGAGGGAATGACTGTGGCCGAGAAGACCCGAAGCCATGCGGAGCGACAGACCAGGTAGTTTCCACACAGCGTTACCAACTATGAAAATATATTGCCGCTCGTGTTCGGAGTGAGACCTCTGCTGTAAACGGACCGGCCATAAGCCACTGCCCAGGTATGGGAAACTCTCCACTCTCCTCAGCGTGCCTGGCAAGGCGATGTTGAATAATTCTTGCCAGGACCTTTCCCGGCACACTGAGGAGTGAGATGCCCCTGTAGTTGATACAGTCTGTGCGGTCCCCTTTTTAAAGAGGGGGACCACAAGGGCATCCTTCTAATCCTGCGGAACCCGTCCAGTGGTCCAGATTGATGTTATGATGTCATGTAGGGCAGTCTGTGCACAAACGCCGCCCTCCCTCAGCATTTCTCTTGGAGAGCATCTCTGCCCGGTGCCTTTCCTGGTCTCAGACTCTGGATTGCCTTCAGTACTTCCTCAGCAGATGGCACCTCAGCCAGCCACTCACAGGGGGTGACTTCCTCCTCCAATATATGAGGCACCGCAACCTCAGCAGGGTCATCCCCACTTTGTCCACGATGTTTTCTATGTTGAGGGATTTTCCCTCCCCAGGACTTCACATAAATGCTCAGCAAATCTGCAAACCTGTTCATGGGGGTCGGAGATTGGATCACCGTTTTTTCCCTAATGATGGTAATAGGTTTGGCGCTGCAGGTTACTGTTTGGATGGAGTTAAATCCATCCTCAGCAACCCGCGACAACCACCCATCCTTGCAGCGCCTCACGGCTCTCCGAACCTCCGAGCGAAGACTTGGGATGCCGTAGACGATTAGAGTGGGCTTGTCGCTTTTTCTCAGCCATCCTGAACACCTCCTCTGTCAGCCAGGGTCACTGGGGAAGTCTGGACCGCATACCCAAAGCAGCCATTGCAGCTGCCTCAGGCACAGTCCTCAACCTCGCCCATTTACCACTGACATCTGGAGGAATGGGGGACGATGCCAACCCCAGCCGCAAGCAATGATGAAATTCTCGCTTGCAACTTTCATCAGCTAGCTGAGACCAGGCCTCTGTTAGTTTTAATGGGTTCCTGGGTGTACACCCACCACCGGAGTGGAAGAATGGAAGGCGCATCTTACAGATGACAAGTCGATGGTCAGAGGGCAGATCAGCTCCATGGTAGGTCCTGGTGTCAAGGACATGGGCTCGCTTCCGCTGTTCCGTCACTATGTAGTCAAAGCAGATGTTCTTGCTTGCACCCGGCATGCATCCATGATGTTGTTTGGATGCGCTGATGCCGGAACAGCGTGTTGGTAATTACAAGCCCATGGGGTACACAAAAATCTAGAGCCGCCTACCGTTGTTATTGAGCTGATCTGGCCCATGCCCTCCAATCACTCCAGACCAGGTGCCAGCATCATGACCAACTGGGGCATTGAAGTCACCCAACAAGATGACTCTATCCCGAGGGCCACTTAAGCTAGCACCTGTGACAGGAGGTCATAGAAGGAATCTGACTCATCGGCCTTGCCTGCATCCCTCCACGGATGTTCGTCTTCAGTGGGGGCATAGGTAACAACGACCAACACTCCTCGCCTCCGGTTGATGGGAAGGCGAGCCCAAAGTAGCCTGGGGCTTACAGCTTCCAACACCTCACCGCCACGCTCCCACACCCCTTCATTCTTTTGTTCAGAAGAAGAGCCACTCCCAGTTGTTTGGTAGTCTCCTGCCCCGAGTAGAGGACTGTCCACCCTTCATGGTGGCAGGAGCCAGAACCGGTCCACCGGACCTCCTGAATGCCACAGAGATCCAGGCGGCACCGTTCCAGCTCCCGCCAGAGGAGTGGCAGCCTCTCCTCCACAGTGAGCGTTCGAACATTCCACATGTAGTGTTTTTTTGTTGTTTCTGGAGGAGCCCGAGGGTAAAGATTCAATCTCCTGGCTCCGCCAATTGGGGTTTGGCCGGGAGACGTCATAGACGCTTGGACGCCCGGGCTTCCGGCACAAGCTTATTAATTATATATATTTTTACGTGGTTTTGTGGTAATTTATTGAAAGTGGAGGGTTACCAGCCCTCGCACCCGTACAGAGCCCCATTTAGCCACTGTGGTGGTCACAGTCGCCATGAGGCGAGAGGGCCAATCGGAATTGGCCCTCCCCCCACACCAATGTCCATGACAGCGTTGCCCGTCCGACACCACAAGGAGGTAGGGGGTGGTTTTTGCTAAATTAACTGACACACACTGACACACACTGACACACAGACACACACAGAAACATTGACACTTACACAGACACACACACACACACACTGACACACACACTGACACACCCAGACAAGACAAAGACAAAGATCCCCGTATAGCCTTAACAGACTGTAGGGCAAGTGCTGTTAGCGAGCACCTATGAAGGCCGGAACGGTACACGAGGGGGTGGGTGGCCAGCACCCACGCCCGACCGCCTTTGTCTCCCTGTGGCGATGTTTACACACCGCACCAGGTACTCATTTGAGGCTGAGTCGACCTAGGGGAGGCCCATGACCGGTTCAGATAATCGTCACTGGTGTTGGCCGTGAGCGGGAATCGAACCCGGGTCGGCGCAGCGCGCTAACCGCTACACTACCGCTCCCCCACACACCCAGACACACACACAACAGACATGACACACAGACATGACACACAGACACACACACAGAACATTGACACTTACACAGACACACACACAGACACACACTGACACACACACTGACACACCCAGACACACACAGACACACACAGACACCGACACACACACAGACACACCGTGATGTCGATCCGTGATTGTAATGTGAGAGACGAGAGTGCGTCTGTGGGTCGGTGTCGCGTGAGCGCCGTCACAGTCACAGACACCGCGGAGGACCACAGCAGCTTGCCTCTCACAGCGGAGATTCTGGTCACCACCACCAACACCACCTGGTGTGATTGCCGAGTCTGTGGTCTGTGTGACCGTGGGTCTCAGTGTGGTGAGTCTGTGGTCTCTGTGTGGTGAGTCTGTGGTCTGTGTGATGAGTCTATGGTCTGTGTATGAGTCTGTGGTCTGTGTGATGAGACCGTGGTCTCAGTGTGGTGAGTCTGTGGTCTGTGTGATGAGTCTATGGTCTGTTTGATGAGTCTATTTCTCTGCAGTGCTGAGTTGTGGTCTGAGTGGTGAGTCTGTGGTCTGTGTGACGCGTCTGTGGTCTGTGTGGTGAGACTGTGGGTCTATGTGTGATGAGTCTGTGGTCTGCGTGATTAGTCTGTGGTCTGTGTGATGAGTCTGTGGTCTCTGTCTGATGAGTCTGTGGTCTCTGCGTGATTTGTCTGTGAGTCTGTGTGATGAGTCTGTGGGTCTCTGTGTGGTGAGTCTGTGGGTCTCTGAGTGATGAGTCTATGGGTCTTTGTGTGATGAGTCTGTGGTCTCTGTGTGATGAGTCTGTGCGTCTCTGTGTGGTGAGTTTGTGGTCTCTGTGTGATGGATCTGTGGGTCTCTGAGTGGTGAGACTGTGGGTCTCTGTTTGATGAGTGTGAATCTCTGTGTAATGAGACTGTGGGTCTTTGTGTGGTGAGACTGTGGGTTTTGTGTGGTGAGACTGTGGGTCTCTGTTTTATGTGTCTATGGGTCTCTGTTTGATGAGTCTATTGGTCTCTGTGTGATGAGTATGTGAGTCTCTGTGTGATGGGTCTGTGGGTCTCTGTGTGATGAGTCTGTGGGTCTCTGTGTGATGGGTCTGTGGTTCTTTGTGTGATGAGTCTGTGGGTCTCTGTGTGATGAGTCTGTGGGTGTCTGCTGATGGATCTGTGGGTCTCTGTGTGATGGGTCTGTGGGTCTCTGTGTGATGGGTCTGGGTCTCTGTGCGAAGACTCTTTGGGTCTCTTTGTGAGTATATGGTCTCTGTAAGACGCATCTGTGGGTCTATGTGGGATGAGTCTGTGGGTTTCTGTGTGATGAGTTTATGGATCTCTGTGTGATTAGAATATTCGTTTATTTGTCCAGCAGATGTTCTTGCTAGGACCCGGCATGCAACCATGGTGTCGTGTGGATGCGCCGATGCCGGAACAGCGTGTTGGTAATTACAAGCCTATGGCTGCACAAAAGTCTAGCAGCCTCCTACTGTTGTTATTGAGTTGATTAGGCCCATGTCTTCCAATCACCCAAGACCAGGTGCGAAAATCATGACCAACTCGGGCATTAAAGTCACCCAACAAGATGACTCTATCCCACTTTAGCCAGCACCAGTGACAGGAGGTCATAGAAGGCATCTGGCTCATCGGCTTTGCCTGCATCCCTCCATGGATGTTCGTCTTCGGTGGAGGCGTAAGTAACCACGGCCACCACTCCTCGCCTCCGGTTTATGGCAATGCGAGCCCAAAGTAGTCTGGGGCTTACAGCTTCCGACACCACACCCCTAATCTCCCACGCCCCCTTCATTATTTTGTTCAGATGAAGAGCCACCTCTCATGGTGGCAGGAGCCAGAGCCGCTTAACGGACCTCCTGAATACCACAGAGATCCAGGCTGTACCGGTCCAGCTCCCGACAGAGGAGTGGCAGCCTCTCCTCCCAGTGAGCGTTCGAACATTCCACGTGGCCATCCGCAAGTGGTTTTTTGTTGTTTCTGGAGGAGCCTCAAGGAAACAATTCTCCTGGTTCCGCCAAATTGTTGTCTGGCCAGGAGACGTCCTAGACGCCTGTTCCCTGGGCACAAGCTTAGCTCGATTTTGAAATCGTAATTTGGTGGTATTTAATTGAAGTTGGAGGGGTTACCAGCCCTCGCCACCCATCCAGAGCCCCCATTTGGCCGCTGTGGTGGTTACAAACGCCATGAGGAGAATGGCCAATCTAAATTGGCCCTCCCCCCACGTCACTGCCCACCACAGCGTTGCCATCCGGCACTAACGACGAGGTTAGGGGGTTGTTATTTCCGCTCAAGTACACAAGCGAACACAAACAGCCTCAGCGGCTGTCGGGGCAAGTGCTGTTAGCGGGCACTCATGAAGGCCGGCACGGTGGCACACGAGGGGGTGGGTGGCCAACACCACGATGTTTGCCGCACACCGCACAGGGTGCTCATTTGAGGCTGAGTCGCCCTAAGTGAGGGCCCATGACCGTGTTAGATAATCGTCACCGGTGTTGCCCGTGAGCAATAAGCAAAGACAAAACAAATACAAAGATCCCCCGTATAGCCTGAACAAACTGTTGGGGCAAGTGCTGTTAGCGAGCACCTATGAAGGCCGGAACAGTACAAGGGGGGTGGGTGGCCAGCACCACGCCCGGCCGCCTTTGTCTCCCCGGTGGCGATGTTTACTCCACACTGCACCAGGTACTCGTTTGAGGCTGAGTCGACTAGGGGAAATCCCAGGACCGGTTCAAATAATCGTCACTGGTGTGGGCGTGAGCGGGAATCGAACTCGGGTCGCCGGATTCGTAGCGCGCTAACTGCTAAGCTACCGATCCCCACAAGATACACATGTAAAGAAGACAAAGACAAAGGTCCCCTGTATAGCCTTAACATACTGTTGGGCAAGTGCTGGTAGCAAACACCTATGAAGGCCAGAACGACACACGAGGGGNTGATGGTGCCAGCACACGCCCGGCCGCCTTTGTCTCCCTAGTGGCGATGTTTACGAAGCCCGCACGTGGTACTCATTTAAGGCTGAGACAACCTATGGGAGGCCCAGGACCGGTTCAGATAATCTCACTGNTGTTCAGGACCGATTTGCATGGCTAGCCGCTATACACACGCCACCTGACACACACACACTGCACAACACACTGACAATGACACCACTGACACACACACACACACAAGACCACACATAAAAAATACAAAGATTCCCCGTGTAGCCTTAACAGACTGTAGGGGCAAGTGCTATTAGCGAGCAACTATGAAGGACGGAACGGTACACGAGGGGTGGGGGCCAGCACCACGCCCGACCGCCGTTGTCTCCCCAGTGGCGATGTTTACACACTGCACCAGGTACTCATTTGAGGCTGAGTCGACCTAGGGAGGCCCAGGACTGGTTCAGATAATCGTCACTGATGTTGGCCGTGAGCGGGAATCGAACTCGTGTCACCAGATTAATAGCGCAGCGCGCTAACCGCTACACTATCGCTCCCTACCTACCTACACACACTGACACACACACANTGACACACACANTGCCACACACTGACACACACACACACTGACACACACACTGACACAGACACACTATCGCTCTCCACTGACACACACACACTGACACACACACACTGACACACACACACACTCACACACTGACACACACACTGACACACACANTGAGTCACACACACANTGACACACACTGACTGTGTACACACACTCACACACACTGACACACCCACTGACACACACGCACTGACGCACACACACTGACACACACTGACACACACACACTGACACACACACACACTGACACACACACTGACACACACACACACACACACACTATGAGACACACACACACANACACACACACTGACACACACACTGACACACACACTGACACACACACACTGACACACACGTGCGTACATGTGCAATGCCAGGGTGACACCTGCTGGCCTGTCAGCGTAATTACGGTTACAGCCGCATGACACACAACGCCTCGTTATGAAAGGGCGTGCCAGGGCTAAAGGTGAAGGNCGGAGTCAGTCGAGAAGCTCCGGGAACCATCCCGAAGGGTCTAGAACAGTGGTTTACTAATAGGCTTTTCCCCTTTTTTCTGGCAACAAAACTGACACCTTTTGCAAGGAATCATGCTTACATTAACCACAATACTTGCAGTCAAATGCAAACAAAAACAATAGTCTGATAATTTATGCATTGTCTTTGAAACTGATTGGTCCACACCAGAGACAGCTTTCTTTAGAGCCCCGTCTCATATGATGTTCGACCAGATAACGCCAAAAGGCGCTTAAAAGGGGAAAAACCCTATTAGTATATTTTGGTGCTGGCAAAGGAGGTCCCATGATGATAGAACAGTGGTTCTTCACCTTGTTGGAGGTACTGAACCCCACCAGTTTCATATGCGCATTCACCGAACCCTTCTTAATTGGAAAAATAAAATAAGATTTTTTTCCGACAGACCTGTTCTTCACCTGAGGACGTTGTTATTCGACAGACCTGTTCTTCACCTGAGGACGCTGTCATTCCGACAGACCTGTTCTTCACCTGAGGACGCTGTCATTCCGACAGACCTGTTCTTCACCTGAGGACGTTGTTATTCCGACAGACCTGTTCTTCACCTGAGGACGTTGTTATTCCGACAGACCTGTTTTCACCTGAGGACGCTGTTATTCCGACAGACCTGTTCTTCACCTGAGGACACTGTCATTCCGACAGACCTGTTCTTCACCTGAGGACAGCTGTTTGCGTTGTGGCCGAAACGTCGTGATAATTATTTTATTATGTTTATTTTAATTATTTTATTATTTATCTTCTGCGTGACTTTATCGTAAGAACCAAGAAGATGAATCCCTGCAGTCACGAAAGCTTTAAATCGACATTTAACCGCCACTACGGTGTGGGATTCCACAAAACGTTTAAGATCCTTCAACAAACTCCGGGATTAGAAGTCTCAGCTAATCGAGTCTCTCACCTTTCTGAAGAGATGCCGCGACTCTAAGGTAATACCAATCTTCAAATTATTTTGTCAAGGCGCTCTTCCCCTCCAACCCAGCTTCAATAGACGCTCCAAGCCTGGGGTTGCTTCATTCAGACTCTATCTTCTCGACAGAACTGTTCTTCACCGAGGACGCTGTCATTCCGACAGACCTGTTCTTCACCTGAGGACGGCTGCTTGCGTTGTGGCCGAAATGTCGTGATAATTATTTTCTAATGTTTTCTTTTTTTTCTTACATTATTTCCATTCTACGTGACTTTACCGAAAGAACCAAGAAGATATATCGTCCTGCGTGCCTCTCAATAAGTAAGAAGCCTTCTACTAGACGTGTGTCGGAAGCTGCTCACTATAAAATGTATCAGCCAAATTGTGGGTGAGAAAAAGCAACTAACTTTAGCGGAGACTAAAACCCATCACACTGGGCCTTGGAAGGCTCAAGAAGAGAAGGCGACAATTAAACTCGGAGTTTAAATTGATGCGAACAGATTCCACATCAATAACGCAACTACCTCGCCTGGTATGACGGAGTTCATGGGTTCAATCCCGACCATGACGATGCCTGCTACTCTATATTTGGAGTTTGCGTGTCTCTCTTTCATTTTTCCCCGTGGTAGGATGGATTTTTTTCTATGCCACCTCTCCGGGTTTTCCCCTCCACATTTAGAATCGATGTCACCACGCGTTTAGACTTCAAGAGTGGTGGGCTGCTGCTATAAATGTCCACACGACAATAAGCCAATTCGTTGAGGCTATTATTTGTGATTACCTGGTCGTCTCTGCAAAAGAAAAAAANGCAAAGCTCCATAGCTCAGTTGGGCTTACATTTTGAAATAAATAATAAGTAGCTGACAGTTTTAAGTTTTATATGTACTCGCTTTAAACCGAACATTTCTTTTTAAGAATTACCTTATTATGTTTTATTAAAACAAGAAGATGAATCCCTGCAGTCACGAAAGCTTTAAATCGAAATTTATTTTATACTTCATCAAAGATTCCTCACCCTCAGTCTCATAGATTCCTCACCCTCAGTCTCATAGATTCCTCACCCTCAGTCTCATAGATTCCTCACCCTCACCCTCATAGATTCCTCACCCTCAGTCTCATAGATTCCTCACCCTCACCCTCATAGATTCCTCACCCTCATAGATTCCTCACCCTCAGACTCATAGATTCCTCACCCTCAGCCTCATAGATTCCTCACCCTCAGTCTCATAGACTCCTCACCCTCAGTCTCATAGATTCCTCACCCTCAGACTCATAATTCCTCACCCTCATAGATTCCTCACCCTCAGCCTCATAGATTCCTCACCCTCAGTCTCATAGATTCCTCACCCTCAGTCTCATAGATTCCTCACCCTCACCCCCATAGATTCCTCACCCTCATAGATTCCTCACCCTCATAGATTCCTCACTCTCAGCCTCATAGATTCCTCACCCTCATAGATTCCTCACCCTCAGCCTCATAGATTCCTCACTCTCAGTCTCATAGATTCCTCACCCTCAGTCTCATAGATTCCTCACCCTCAGCCTCATAGATTCCTCACCCTCATAGATTCCTCACCCTCAGTCTCATAGATTCCCACCCTCAGCCCCATAGATTCCTCACCCTCATAGATTCCTCACCCTCACCCTCATAGATTCCTCACCCTCAACCTCATAGATTCCTCACCCTCAGCCCCATAGATTCCTCACCCTCAACCTCATAGATTCCTCACCTCAGCCTCATAGATTCCTCACCCTCAGTCTCATAGATTCCTCACCCTCAGTCTCATAGATTCCTCACCCTCAGCCCCATAGATTCCTCACCCTCACCCTCATATTCCTCACCCTCACCCTCATAGATTCCTCACCCTCACCCTCATAGATTCCTCACCCTCAACCCCATAGAATCCTCACCATCAGTCTCATAGATTCTTCACCCTCAGCCCCATAGAATCCTCATCCTCAGCCTCATAGATTCCTCACCCTCAGCCTCATAGATTCCTCACCCTCAACCTCATAGATTCCTCACCCTCAGCCTCATAGATTCCTCACCCTCAACCCCATAGAATCCTCACCATCAGTCTCATAGATTCTTCACCCTCAGCCCCATAGAATCCTCACCCTCAGCCTCATAGATTCCTCACCCTCAACCTCATAGATTCCTCACCCTCAACCTCATAGATTCCTCACCCTCAGCCCATAGATTCCTCACCCTCAACCTCATAGATTCCTCACCCTCAGTCTCATAGATTCCTCACCCTCAGTCTCATAGATTCCTCACCCTCAGTCTCATAGATTCCTCACCCTCAACCTCATAGATTCCTCACCCTCACCCTCATAGATTCCTCACCCTCAGCCCCATAGATTCCTCACCCTCAACCTCATAGATTCCTCACCCTCAGCCTCATAGATTCCTCACCCTCATAGATTTCTCACCCTCAGTCTCATAGATTCCTCACCCTCATAGAATCCTCAGCCTCATAGATTCCTCACCCTCATAGATTCCTCACCCTCAGCCTCATAGATTCCTCACCCTCAGTCTCATAGATTCCTCACCCTCAGTCTCATATTCCTCACCCTCAGTCTCATAGATTCCTCACCCTCACCCTCATAGATTCCTCACCCTCAGCCCATAGATTCCTCACCCTCAGTCTCATAGATTCCTCACCCTCACCTCATAGATTCCTCACCCTCAGTCTCATAGATTCCTCACCCTCAGTCTCATAGATTCCTCACCCTCAGCCTCATAGATTCCTCACCCTAGCCTCATAGATTCCTCACCCTCAGCCCACAGATTCCTCAGCATCACAAATTCCGCATCATCAGAATTTATGAGGCTCAAGACGACACCGATTTTCAATTTCGTAGTCGCAGCTGACGCTCGGAGCGATTGAGACGCAGGATGTCGATACCGCTCCAACGAGTTGAGTTCATTTCAGTGGCGTGTTTGTTTATTTGACTTGGCTGGACGTGCACCTGGTGATGCTGAACCAAAATCAACTCGACAGCCAGTCCCCGTGTGGCTGATAGGATGTAAGAATTGATTTTTTTNAGATTTTAAACGTTTATACTTTTCTGTTGTGCTTTTTTTTTTTCATTGAACGACGCAGATGACGAGCCGCATTTATGATCACTTGCCAAGGTCCACACAATGGAGCACGTGATGGTGCATTTCAAGGGGGCCTGGGGATCCCCCAGAAAAAAAANCTAAATTTAAAACGAATTTCCTGCCTAAAACATTTAAAAATTAACTAGCACTAGGGATGGACTTTGTAATTAATTTTTACAACAATGTTTAATAGTTTATTGTATTACATTGCTCTGTTTATTTCTTTTTTACCTTTTCTTGTTTCATTGTATGTAACGGCAGAGAGTAGGGATTAATAAAGTACAACCATAACCACAATCATATAAACAGACATCTATTATATAGCAATATATTTGGGGAGACATTTTGATGCATTTACAAGTAACCGGCTGTGCACGCGAGCCCGCGTGGCTGCGTGTGTGTGACCTGGCCTTGCCTCAGCCTCAAATGAGTGCCTGGTGCGATGTGTGAACATCGCCACTGGGGAGACAAAGGCGGTCTGGCGTGGTGCTGGCCACCCACCCCCTCGTGTGCCGTTCCGGCCTCTTCAGTTTTTCAGTTTCATTATTAGGTACGAGCTTTACTACCCGGCTTCGCCCGGGACTTGGATTCACCACGCCCGGCCGCCTTTGTCTCCCCAGTGGCGATGTTCACACACCACAGCAGTTACTCGTTTGAGGCTGAGTCGACCTAGGGGAGACCCAGGAGTGGTTGAAATGATCGTCACCGGTGGTGGCCGGGAGCGGGAATCGATCTCGGGTCGCGGGTTCGTAGCTCGGCGCGCTACCCACTACAGCTACAACGCGTTACGCTTCCACACGCGCGGGTCACGTGACAGATGACGTCACAGCTCACTGGCTTTTCGTGTGCTTATGGTTGTTTTACATGATGACATATCAACTCTGCTATTCAACTTTTTGGTTCTTTCGGTAAAGTCACGTAGAAGGGAAATAATAAAATAATAAAAATAAAACATTTTATTATGTTTTATTATTATGTTTTATTTTATTATTGTATTACTTCCCTTCTACGTGACTTTACCGAAAGAACCAAGAAGATGATCTCAAAAGTTGTTTCATGTTGTCATAGGTTTCCTTCATATGGACTGCATGGCCAACTGTAATTGATGGAAAACATTTCCAGTATGCAGCAAAACAGCTTTAAGACGAATCTTCCATGAATCAATGAACAGTCTCCACTCATCTGGATCAAGAACGATGTTGAGGGCTGCCATCACACCATCGATGTTGCAGCCTACAAGATCACCTTCCATGAAGAAGAATGGGACAAGATCCTTTTGACGGTCACGGAACATGGAAACCCCAACATCACCTGCCTCGCGATTCCACTGCTGTAGTCTGGAGCCCAACAGCTCTGCCTTACTCTTGGTAGCCCCAAATCCCTGACAAGGTCTGTCAGTTCACCTTCTGTTATGAGGTGTGGTTCAGAGGAGGAGGATGGGAGAAAATCTGGGTCACGTGACCGTGATGGTTCAGGGCCTGAAGTTTCATCCTCTTCCTCGTCTGACTCAAGTGAGAATGATTCTGGTGCCTCAGGAACCCGCAGTGCTTCTCCGCGGGTACTGGGCGTATAGCTGATGGAATGTTTGGATAAGGGCCGTCCATAAATGACGTCACGCACCTAAGGGGGGGGGGGTCAGACTTTTGTGACGATGTGTGACGAAGGGGGGGGGGGGTTAGAAATGTGACGTCACATCAAAATGCGCAACTTTAAATAAATATAGACAACACGTTCTACTTAATGAAATACACTTTTTGATAAATGTTTTTTCCTACAACATCAAGTGCAGCGCCACATTAATACGCGCTACAATGACAATGTTTAAAGCGATTTGAAGCATGTTTTATTTTTTTGGGGGGGAATTTTGTGACGCCGTGTGACGAGGGGGGGAGGGTCATAAATCCTCCAAAATCTCGTGACGTCATTTATGGACGGTCCCTAATGCACAGTCCACTTTCTCTTCTTTGAAACACCTTTCCCAACTGGAGGCGCCATGCGGAAGCAACAATTGCTGATGTGATCTGTTGGCTCTCTCCAAATCATTAGCGCTGCAACAGGCATAGATTTCCTTTTCCTGTTCAACCACTGGCGAAGATTTGTTGCACAAGTGTTGCGGCATATGTGTGGGCCCACGTTTTGTACCGATCTCCAACTTTGCAGCCAAATAAAGGTAGATATGGTTCTTAACCATAGTGGTCATACTGCGCTTTTGTGATACGAAAGTCACTTCACCACAAACACAGCAGAAGTTATCTGCCTTATTCACACGAGTACGAGGCATCTCTGCTCACTTTGGCTTAACAGAAATGTGTCACTTTGCAAAATCAAACATTGACAAATAAGGGAGCACGACACTGTATGATTTATAGTGCTGATGTAGGGCTAATGTAGGTTATGATTGCATCATCCATGGCTTCTAGGAATAACATGATGCAATTCATGTCACGCATGACGCAATACCAGATTCAGATTGCATCATTCATTGTTTTGCTCAAAAAGCAAGCACTGTCCAAATCCAGTCATAGATGTATTCATAGATCCAGCAAATAAGTAGTTTAGCCATTTCTGGTTTAGGTTTAGATCCCTTCCCTGTAGAACTCACTTATCCTCCGCCATTCCCAAGTCAAGGGTCGTATATTCTGACCCAGTAGCATAGCTTGAAAACTAGAGGCAATCAACAATTTTTAAGCACAATTTTCATTCTCAGTGACCAGAATTAGCACGGTTGGACTACATTTATTTGGAAGCATTTTGCCTGTAGACGAGTGATATTTCAACCGGTCCATCAGCTCTCCCTTAGGTCGACTCAGTCCCAATTGACTCAGTCCCAATTGAGTTCAACTAGTCTACACAACTAGGCTCATTCCTAACAGCGTGCTTCAGCCGCACCGAACCTCACAATAATAATATCAGGGCTACCTTCTCCTCCCACCCTCAACCAGTATATATACAAGGACGTTTCTTGTTTCTCTCAGACGCTATCGTCTGTGACGTTCCACCTGAAGACGGAGCTGTGTTGCCTCCGAAACGTCGTGATTTTTTTATTTTACATTATTTATTTTACTTTTATTACAGTGAAACCTCGGTTCACGTTAAATTTTGTACTAAGTACAGTACTGTATTGCTAAAAAGCACACCAAAAAGCAAAAAGTCCTGCAGTGAGTTTACCGAAAGAACCGAAGCGNATCTTATGAACCGAGTTGTTCGTGAACAGAAGCGTTCGTGAACCGAGGTATATGAATACCTGGTGAGGTGTGCGTGTAGTGAACATCGCCACTGGGAGACAAAGGCGGTAGGCGTGGTGCTGGCTACCCACCCTTCGCACTCTCGCTCGTCTTACGGGACGTCGGGCAAAAATGTAAACCTTAGCAAGCTGCGGCGTGTGGACAACATCCGCGTCGTGACGGGGATGTGGGGGAGGGGGGTCATCGCGAGATTCCCACTCCGTGTCCTCTTTTTCAGTTTATTAGGTACTTGCTGTACTACCCGGCTTCGCCGGGACTTGGATCCACACGCCCGGCGTCTTTGTCTCCCCAATGGCGATGTTCACACACCACAGCAGTTACTCGTTTGAGCTGAGTCGACCTAGGGAGGCCAAAGGACCGGTTCAAATAATCGTCGCGGTGGTGGCCGTGAGCGGGAATCGAACTCGGTCCCGGATTCGTAGCGCAGCGCGCTAACCGCTACACTCAATGCGTTACGCTTCAACACGCGCGGTCACGTGACAGATGTGACGTCACAGCTCACTTGCCGTGCAAAAATTAATGCATTATTGATCTATTATAATAATTTTGCATGGTGTACAGTCTGGAAAGTACCCACATAGCAAATTTCAAGTTTGTCGGNAAGTACGCTAAACATTTTGAACAGACACGCATATTCACAACTTTGCCTTTATATATATGGAGATAACCCCGTGAGGCATTCGGCTCTTGAATGGGTGCAACCGCAACAAACAAAAAACAAAAACATGAACAAGAAAACATCTTAAAGTGACTATGTGACTACACCCAAACAGAAAAATCAGGAAAAAAACTGCAAAGTCTTCCAGAAAAAAGCACCGTACACCACCGCTGTGTGCAAACATCCCAGTGGGATGCAAGTCAAACAACAACAACAACCACAAGACAACTTAGATTAAAGCCATCAGTCTAACTCTGTACTACAACAAACAAACATGGCCAAACCATCAGCTTCTTACTCAATCACGTCACGTGCTCTCTCATCAGCTGTCACGTGACTCTTCTCATCAGCGCGTCACTCAATCACGTCACGTGTCTCTCTCTCATCAGCCGCGTCACTCAATCACGTCACGTGCTCTCATCACTGTGTCACTCAATCACGTCACGTGTCTCTCTCATCAGCCGCGTCACTCAATCACGTCACGTGCTCTCTCTCATCACTGTGTCACTCAATCACGTCACGTGTCTCTCATCACTGCGTCACTCAATCACGTCACGTGCTCTCTCTCATCAGCTATGTCACTCAATGACGTCACGTGCTCTCTCATCAGCTGTGTCACTCAATCACGTCACGTGCTCTCTCATCAGCTATCACGTGACGTGACTCTCTCTCATCAGCTGCGTCACTCAATCACGTCACGTGCTCTCTCTCTCATCAGCTATGTCACTCAATGACGTCACGTGCTCTCTCTCATCAGCTGTGTCACTCAATCACGTCACGTGCTCTCTCATCAGCTATGTCACTCAATCACGTCACGTGATCTCTCTCTNATCAGCCACGTCACTCAATCACGTCACGTGCTCTCTCATCAGCTACGTCACTCAATGACGTCACGTGCTCTCTCTCATCACTGTGTCACTCAATCACGTCACGTGCTCTCTCTCATCAGCTGCGTCACTCACTGACGTCACGTGCTCTCTCTCATCAGCTGCGTCACTCAATCACGTCACGTGTCTCTCATCAGCTGCGTCACTCAATCACGTCACGTGCTCTCTCTCTCATCAGCCGCGTCACTCAATCACGTCACGTGCTCTCTCTCTCATCAGCTACGTCACTCAATCACGTCACGTGCTCTCTCTCATCACTGCGTCACTCAATCACGTCACGTGTCTCTCTCATCAGCGCGTCACTCAATCACGTCACGTGCTCTCTCTCATCAGCTACGGCACTCAAACACGTCACGTGTGGCCTCTCTCTCATCACTGTGTCACTCAATCACGTCACGTGTGCCTCTCTCTCATCAGCTGTGTCACTCAATCACGTCACGTGTCTCTCTCATCAGCTGTGTTACTCAATCACGTCACGTGNCTCTCTCTCATCAGCTGCGTCACTCAATCACGTCACGTGCTCTCTCATCAGCTGNGTCACTCAATCACGTCACGTGCTCTCTCATCAGCTGTGTCACTCAATCACGTCACGTGCTCTCTCTCATCAGCTGTGTCACTCAATCACGTCACGTGCTCTCTCTCATCAACTGCGTCACTCAATCACGT